>JAVHLU010000861.1:0-44468 GCA_036785755.1 Colletotrichum ledebouriae | reverse complement strand
TACCCTAATTTATAATATAAAGCCCTAAGTAGTCTACGATTTCTATAAGGTTAAACTCTAGAGGTAGCTCTATTATAAAAGGGTAATAAGAGTATATAAACCTAGCTTTAGGATAATATTCCTAGGCTTATTTATAATATTTATTATAAAAGAGCGAGAAGTCAAACTTAGTTATAGCTATAATAGTAGTATTTATTAGAATTTAGGACTATAGGATCTCCTTAATACTATTAAATTCTCTACTCCTCCTTACCTTATTATTATACTTAATTCTATAGCTATAGCGCTTATAGATACTTAGATTATTATATAAGTAACTCTCTTAAGTTTTATAGAAGAAGTAGTTAGTATAAGGAGTGCCTAGTATAGAGATATACTTAAAGTATAGTTTATAGATATAAATACTAGATATAGGGTTCTTAGTAGTATCAGCCCGCTCTTTATAGTAAATATAAGATACTATATTATAACTACCTTAGGATTAAATAAATAAATTATATATAGCTACTATATACTAAAGGACCTTTATCTCCTACGAGCTAGTAAGGAAAGTAATAGAGGTATAAATAAAGACTTAATAGTAGAATTCTCTAGACCCCTTAGTTACCCTAAATATTTATTTAAAGTCCTATTTACTAAGATAAGCCTTCTAGAAAGCTAGCCTTATTACCTTAGTAATCTTATTAGAGAATATCTATAGTATAAAGGCTACCTCTAAGTATTTATTACTAGGGATATTAAGTTAAAGCTAAATAAGGCTTATAGCTACTTAAGAATTATAATTATTAGCTAGAGGGTATAGGGATATTAAAAAAAAGAGAAATAATACTTAAGGTTAGTTATTAGAGTATTAAATAAAAAGAGGTATATTATTTTTCTTTATTTTAAGTATAGGGATATTAGGACTAAAGACCTAAAGGGTTACTACTAATAGGAGATAATAAGGGCGAGGTTAATTAGTATTTTTAATACCTAAGATAAAAAAGTTATAATTAGCTATAATAAGAAGATATAAGTTATAAATATAAGAGAGAAAGTCTAAAGGAGTTAGATAAAGATTAAAGTAACTAAGTAAAGGTAGTTATTATAAGAGGAGATATTAATAATAGAGGATAGAGGAGGATATTTATTTAATTTATAACTAGGCTACTTATTTAAATAGCTACTACTAACTATTATTTCCTTTATTCTTTCCTTATATATTACTACCCTAGTTTATTATTCTATTTATTATAGGTTTTTTATCCTAAGTTCATTTTACTTTATTAAGGCTAAGGAGGGTAAGGGAGGAGAGTTAATTATTCCTTCTATAAGCTACTAATAAATTACTATATTAATTAAAGCAATTAGTAGATATAAAAACATACTCCTTACCCTTTAAACCCTCTAGTTTCTCTCTTCTCCCTATATATATTATTTACTTTTAAACTTAATTTATTTACTAACTATATAATATTAACTACTATACTATAGCTCCTCCTTTTCCTTAAATATTACTTCTATTTAGCTTTTTAATCTATAAATTACTTATACTTTCCCCTTATTAACGTTTCTCCTAATATATTATAATAAGGAAAGTTATCTTTTATAATAATAAAGTATTAGATATATAGATCTAGGAGTTAAGATCTTTAAACCTTCTTATCCTTAAAATTAGACTTTTAATAGAGCTTATACCTAATAAACTAAGTATAAGTAGGTTTTAAGTATAGGGATAAAATAATAGAGATATTCTAGGCTTTAGACCTCTTAATAAGCTTAGTTACTAGCCTTAGCTAATTAAATATAATATATACCCTCTACCTAGGATAGATAATATCCCTAGTTAGATAGACCCTTTTAATATAGTATTAAAATATATCTTTATTAAACGTTAGAATAAGATCTTAGAAGTAATAGAGGAGATAATTCGCCCCTTATACTTATAGTAAGTTATAGCTAGTATATTTAATACTATTAGCGCACTTAAGATAGTAACGCTAATATATACTAAGGATATCTTAGTAATTACTTACTATATTATAAGGCTTACTAACCCTAGCTAACTACTTTACTATAAGATAGTTAGAGGTATGGAAAATAATTTCAAAGATAGAGATATAAGGGATATTATAATTACTTAAATTAAAGCTAAGTCCCCTAATATACTCCTTATTTCTTTATAAGTACCTAAGTCTACTAAGGTAGTTATTATAGGTCTACTAATTAACTTATAAGATAGGAGAAACTAGTTTTATAATTATTAGTAGTTAAGAAGAGGAGCTAAAGGATAATTATAAACTCTAATATTTATTACTAGGAGCTTTCTACTAAGATATAAAGCTAAGGAAGTTTTAATAAGATAACTATACCTAGTAGAACTTTAATATATAAACCCTTTACTATAAGCCTCTAGTCTCTACTTTATTAATTAGCTTAGGTTCTTTATATAGATTAAAAGCCTAGTACCTCTAAAGTAGCTTATTAAGATAAGGTATTAAGCTTAGATTAATTATTTATTAAAGGCTTTTACTAATAAAATACCTCCTAAAAGATACTAGATCTAACTAAGGGTAGATAGAATTCCATATAATTAATATTTTAAATTAAGAGATAAAGATATTAAGAAAAGGATAGCTTAAGAAGATATTAAATATTAGATAGCTAAGTATACCCCTTAATTTATAGACCTAGAGGTTTTATCTCTAGATAGGATAGATATTAACCTACTAGTACTTATAGATACTAATTTATAAACTAGTTTAATAATTCCTATTAATCTAAAAGAGTTAGATAGAGAGGAAGGATTATTAAAAGAACTAAATATCTAGAATATAAAAAGAAGAAATAACTATAAGAAGTAAAAGAGGGATTATAACCTATAGTAACTAGCTAACTTTATAAAGTATTTTAACTACTTTAGGTTTATAAAACTATTTATATCGCCCTATTTAGCCCCTACTACCCCGAGAGATATTATATTTAACCCTACTAATACCTTAGCGGGATTTAATACTATAAGACCTAAAGGGAACCTTATATTAAATAAAGATAAGCTTATACTAGTAGTCCTATAATATATATAATAGAACTAAGAATCTATAAATTACTTAATAACTTAGTATAGAAGAGAGTTATCTATTATAACTTTAGCCTAGGTAGAATATTTAATAGATCTTTATAATATATAAGGGAAGCTAATAAGATAAGAGGAGTTAGATAATTTAGAGGTTATAGCCCTTTTTATATTTATAATTAAGGGCTACCTTTAGAGTATCTATACTCTAATCTATAAGCTAGCCTAGTAACTTAGAAAAGAAATTAATAAGGCTTCTATAGAGCTTAAAGGAGTAGAGGTAAAGAATCTCTAGGATACTACTAAGGCCTTCTTTCTACTAAACTATAGTAATTATTACTAGGCTATAATTTTTATAGACTAGTTAACTAGCTACTACTTCTATTATAACTCTATATAGGACTAGAATAGTAATTAGCACTTCGTTAAGGCTATATAGGACCTTAATATATAGTATTATAAGATAGGAGCCCCTCTATAACTCTAAAAGCTCCTATTAATTAATATCTATATAGTTAATTTAGTTTAGTAGAGGGATAGATTTATATATAGCCTTTAATATATTAAATAAGCTAGAGCTCTAATTTAAGAAGGATTACTATCTCTACGTTTTAGTAGTATAACCTTAAGCAATAATATATTATTCTCTAACTCTAAAATCCCCTTAGTTATTTAATATATATCTATAATTACTATAAAGTTCTATAACTTAACTATTAATAGTAGTATAGCTCTATAAGATACCTTATTAAGCTAAGAAGACTTTAAGAAAATACCTTTCTTCCCTTTATACCCTCTTACTCCTTTACTTATAGATAATAATATAATAGACTTTAGAAATAATAATAATATTATACTATCTCTTATAGTAGATATTCCTTAACTTATTTATAGATTATTAGTATTATCTAGGTCTACTTTATTTAAAATACTAAATAAAGAGCTTAAATACCTTAGACGTTAGCTTTAGTTATAGGTCTTATAGACGCTAAGTCGTAGTATAACTATTAAGTAACGCTTAAGAATTATACTTATAAATATATTATTATATCCTAAGAGGCCTAGTCCTTTAAATAAATATAACTATAGCTATATAGACTATATCTAGTAGAGAGTTAACTAGTAGGATTAGATTAAGTAGAATATACCTAAGGGAGTATATTATTATAACTTCTCGCGCCTAGTATAATAGGGCGGGTAGTTTTAGCTATACTAAGGATTAGAGTAGGATAAGGAGTATAATAAAGAGGAAGAAGTAGTAAGGCTATTATTAAGATATAACCTATAGTGAAAGATAGTTAAACCTAAGGGACCTTCTTAATAATAAGATTACCTACCTAGAAGATATTATTAATAAATTAGATCTATAAATAGAGTTTATTTACTATTTCTATAAAGTAGGTTTATTTATTTTTTTAAAACTCTCTTTTATAATATTATAAAGAGTCTTAAGGGGATAATTAGGATAGGATAAGATAGACTTAGCTATATAACTTTTAGAAAACTCCCTTAGTATATAGACCTATTATAAGAAGACTATAGAGTAGAGCGTAGAAGAGAAGAGTATAATAAACTAGAAGATAGTAGAGATAGTATTACTATTAGGACCTTAATAACCCTATACCTCGTTTTTTAGTATTTTTTAGTAAATCTATGCCTAATTTAGATAATCTCTTTTAATTAGATCTATAAATTATTCTATATATCTTTTAAGCTTATTCTTAATATTCTTACCCGTTTATAGGTAGAGCTATATTATTTATTATCTTTCTAGTTCCTATTAGTTCTGGCCCTTTCTAATATACGCCTATAGCTACTATATATACCCCCTTAAGAGGGAATAAGAGAGAGGAATTAATAAGAGAGACTTTAAGGTAGTACTATAGGGATATATTAGATACCTAGTAGGATATATTCTAAACGCTTATAAGTTATATAGGGTCTAGATCCCCGCGTTATAAATAGTTATTATTATATAGAATATAATATTTAATAAGAGGACTTTCTATATTAAGGATAAGGTAAAAGAGGCTATCCTAGAAGATATTATCTATAAGATAGTTAAAGAGATTAAAATACCTATATTATAAGTTAACTTTAAACTTTAGATCCTAGGCGTTATAGATAAGGATAAAGCTATATTAATACTTATAACTAAATAGTTACCTATACTAACCCTCGTTCTTATAACTAAGTCTCTAAATAGAAGAATCTTAAAATTTCTAAAGGGATATGTAAGTTAGAAGGGGGGGTAGCTATTATCCCCTAATCCTACGCTAGAGCTAGATAAAAGCCTAGCTCTAATAGATAGAGTAATAGGTATAGTATATATATTAGAAATAGACTATATATATAAAGCTATTAGAGAAGTTAATTCTAAAGGGGGATAGATTAAGGACTATATTATAGTTAAACTACTCCCTGCTTTATAATATATTTCTAAAGTAAGTAAGAGTAATAAGAATAAACCTTTAGATAGGAGACCCTTAAATCTATTAGTATAGCTATACTAGGATAGTAAGGAGAGGACTAATATTAAATAGAGGTCTAGCTAGGTATATAACTAGGAGGGCTATAGCTAAACTTATTAAAGCTAATAATTATATAATTTACTACCTAGTAACTTATAACTAGGAATATTAGAGAGCGAATCCCGCTCTAGTTACTAGTTTTTACTATAGTACTATATAGAGCGGGAGCGGGTATCTAGCTTCTTTAAGACTTTTATACCTAATTAGTAGAAGGCTTTTTTAGAAGCTAGTATAGGGTACTATACGCTTTATAGCTATATCTATGTTACTATTTATAGCGTAAAGCCCGCTTATATAACTATAATAATCTATAAACGTCTTATTACTAATAACCTTACTAAGCTACTATGCTTATAGAAGGAACTTTTAAACCTCCTATAAGCGCTACGAACTCGCTTTAAAGAAGCAGCTAAGGTTAAAATAGGTAAATTATAATAGATAGATATATAGCGCGTTATTAATTAAGAGATAATAATAAAGAGACTAATCCCTTTAAAGTAGGTATTTACCTATAAATTTAATAAGGATAATATCCTCAATTAGTATAAAGCAAGGATTTATATATAAGGCGATTAGTAAGAGAAGTCGCCCCTTAAATAGACTTATATAGTAACCCTCGCTACTTAAACCTTTAGGGTAGTAATAGTAATTACTATATAATTCGACCTTAAAGTAGAATAATTCAATATTATTAATATATTCCTAAACGCCTCTCAGGACCTAAATAAAAACCTAATTATTTATAAGTTACTAGACAGCTTTAAGTAGCCTAGAAAGTATATCGAACTACGCTATATACTCTATAGGCTAAGGGATATACTATTGCTCTAGTATAAGGAGTTCTCCTCGACCCTTTAGTATCTAGGTCTTATACCTATAAGCAAAGACCTATACCTCTTCTAGTTAACTAAGAAGAGGGTTCTTATTATCTTCTATATAGATAACTTCCTTATTCTATTTTATAGGGATTATAAAGTAGTAGTATAGAGGGTAATCGCTAGCCTAAAAGAAGTATATAAGCTAAAGGAATAAGGCTTAGTTAAGTACTATCTTAGAATTAGAGTTATTTATAACTAAGCTATATAAAAGATATACCTTTCTTATAACTAATATATTAAGCGGGTTATAAAGAAGTTTAATTTACTTAACTTAAGAGCGGTAGTAACCCCCCTTCTAAACCTACTACTCCTAAAGAGTAAAATAATAGTAATACTATTAGAGGTAAAGAGTTTCTAAGAGAAGATTAGCTCTATACTCTAGATTATTATTATAATCTAACCTAATATTGCTTTTATATATTCCCTGCTCTTAAGATTCCTAATAAACCCCGCTCCTTATTACTATACTATTACTAACTAGGTTATATAATACCTATATTATACTTATTACCTCGTAATATGCTTTAATAACTCAGGGGGTAGGTAGGTACTATTAATTATAAGTAACGCTTTATTAATAGATAATAAGGAGACGCAGAAGTTATCTTAATGGTATATAATCTCGCTCTTTAGAGGACTAATTTAATAGAAGGCTACTTAATAAGCTATAGTTATAATATTAATAATAGAAGTAGAGCTTCTAAGCCTTAAATATATAGCTAAGGAGATTATTGCTCTTTAGAAGCTATTTAGGGATATCGCTCTCAAACTTAGTAATATCTAGAAGATTTATTATAATAACTAATAGATAATTCGTCTTATAGTAGGTATAAAGGAATAGATCTTAATTAAGTTATAGTATATTAATATTTAGAATATATAGCTATAATAAGAATACGCTAGAGGATTATTTAGTATAGTATATATACTAATAAACGATATACTAGCTAATAGTTTTATAAAGGTTCTTAACTATAAGAAATTTAAATAGTTCTATTCGCTCCTTAATCTAAAAGATATATAGAGAATAATTATAATAAATAAGGGATACTCTAAATAAGTATAAGAGGGCTAGTAGCCCTTAACTTTTAATTAATTTATAGCTTACTAGCTAGGGAGCCTAAAGTTACTCTTATAGGAGTAAAAAGAATATAATCTACCCTAAAGGGCTACCTTAAAATACTAATTTTCTACTACCTAACCTTGGAGGATTCGCTTATACTAATCTATTAAGATATTATATAAGGGTAGTAATACCTCTCGCAAATACGTGCTAATAAGACTATTAACTATATAGTATATTATAATAGCTATATTACTAGTAGGCGGATAAGGTATAGGTATACCCGCGCTAACTACTAGGGTTCTAAATAGAACTAGGGCAGGAGATAGAGCAATAACGCTATATATACTAGAACTACTTATTACTATAGAAGCCCTGCCTAAACCCTTATTATTACTACCCTTCTTTACTCTTATAATCTCCTCCTTCTAGGTAGTAATAGCCTTATAGAGCGTAGCTCTCTAATAAGTAAGGGTTTATAAGTTATATTAGAAGATAGTTATAGAAATAAAGTATATATAGAACCTTACCTTTCTAACTACTAGGTCCTTTAAGTCTTAGCTTTAGTATATTAGCAGGCTATAATAGTAATAAGGGTACTTATCTATTAATAAGGCACCTTACCCTTATAATAATAGTTATACTTACCCGCTATACTAAGCAAGCACCTTCTATCTAATAAGTCTAAAAGCTTACTTATAATATACTAAAAGTAGCGCTCGCTAAATAGGGGTACCTACTCTACCTCTATACCTCTACTAGGGGGAGGAGGGCTAGGAGGGGGCTCTAAACTACTCTTACTAATACCCTCCTCCTTATTTATCTCTTTAGGGATTATAATAGTAAATAGTACCTATATAGGTCGAGCTATTAATAGCTAAGTATTAATTATAACTACTTAGAAGCTACTTTAACTAGATATTACTAGAAGGGCCCCTATATATTAATAATAGATATATAAGTAGCTTAGATCTATAACTAGTTAAATAGTAACCTATGCTTTACTAATCTTTATAGGGAACTTACTTATAAGGGCTAGCTATACGCTATACCCTATAAAGGTAAAAACTACTAAAATAATAAGGGGGGTAATAAGGGTTTATCTAAGAAATCTAATATAGCCCCGAGCTACCCTACTAATATAGTAGTAATTACTTTCTATATAGCCCTCTTAAACGAGGTTAGGGATAATATAGTTAACTTAGATAGAGAGTACCTAAGTATCTTTATAACCCCCTACTTAGGGCCCTATATATTATATAAGTTTATAGTCCTAGATAACTATAGAGGAACGTACCTTATAAATAATAAGTCCCTACTTATCCCCTCCTTAATTAGGTATTATAAAAGAGAATAAGTTAATTTTAAAATAGCTTTATACCTAATTATTATAAAAAGTATATAGATTATTAAGAACGCTCTTAATAGCTTAAAAGCTATAAATATAGAGGACCTTATACTTTATAATATAGGATATATAGAGAACTTTTATATTAATATTATCTCTAAAGCGCTATTTTAGAAGATAGGTATCTAGTATTTAGGGTATAACTATATACTTCGCTTTAGAACCTATAAGAATAGTATTATAATTAAAAAACTTATTAGGAAGGCAAACCTCGCTTTCCTTAAATATAAGCCTCGTTCCTTATACTCTATTCCTAAGCGGATTCCCTAAAGTATTAATACTATTATTAATAATATAAACTATATACTTATAATATATAAGTATACCTCTTTTATACTACTACTAGACTAGAGCGATAATATAATACTTTAGTACCTTAGAAGCGGGTACCTTAGCCCTAAGGCTCTAGAGTAGCTAGTATATACTACTTAGGGGGTAAGGATTAAAAGCCTAACGCGCTTATAGTACTAATACTACGTAGTTATATATACTAAATAGGTGATTTTAAGATAAATATTAGAAGATAAAGTAATACGCCCTTACTATAGAATCGCATAGGATCTCTTTAATTACCCTAAAGGCTTTAACTAGAACTAATAGCTCCTTATTATTAAGGATAAGTATATTAGTTAGCTCTTCGCATTTCCACGCGTCGATAACACCTATAGTAGCGTTATACTTACTCTATATACCTTTAAGTAATAGGTATATTAATAGAAAGGACTTTCTATTTATAAGATTAGATAAGACGTCGAGAGGTTAGTAATTTCACTTATAAGCTATATAGGATATAAGGATTAGACCTATGCAGAAGGAATAGAGGTTAAAATAACCCCTCTATATATAAAGGAACTAAATAGCAGAGGGGAACGGGCTAGTTAGGAAGTTATAACTTAAATAATTAAGATACTCGCTATAGCTAGCTTACCTATAAAACTATAAGCTAAGATAGTACTAGTAGCGACGACGCTTTATAATATAAGCTTACTTAAACGCTACGACTAGTATTCGCTATTATAAATTAAAGAGGAATAGTTCTACTAATACTTTTACTAGTAATAACCTAATAATAGGGTAGCCCTAACCTATAACCTTCGCCCTTACTAGGGATATATATACGCCTATAGCTACTATATATACCCCCTTAAGAGGGAATAAGAGAGAGGAATTAATAAGAGAGACTTTAAAGTAGTACTATAGAGATATATTAGATACCTAGTAGGATATATTCTAAACGCCTATAACTTATATAAGGTCTAGATCCCTATATTATAAATAGTTATTATTATATAGAATATAATATTTAATGCATAGACTTTTTATATAAAGGATAAGATAAAAGAGGCTATCCTAGAAGATATTATCCGCGAGATAATAGAAGAGATTAAAGAGCTTATATTATAGGTTAACTTTAAACTTTAGATCCTAGGTATTATAAATAAGGATAAAGCTATATTAATACTTATAACTAAATAGTTACTTATACTAATCCTTATTCCTATAACTAAGTCTCTAAATAGAAGAATCTTAAAACTTCTAAAGAGATAAGTAGGTTAGAAGGGGCGGTAGCTATTATCCCCTAATCCCACGCTAGAGCTAGATAAAAGCCTAGCCCTAATAAATAGAGTAATAGGTATAGTATATATATTAGAAATAAATTATATATATAATACTATTAGGGAAGTTAATTCTAAAGGGGAATAGATCGAGTATTATATTATAATTAAACTACTCCCTGCTTTATAATATATTTCTAAAGTAAGTAAGAGTAATAAGAATAAACCTTTAGATAGTAAGCCCTTAAATCTACTAGTATAGCTATACTAGGATAGAGAGGAGAGGGATAATACTAAATAGAGGTCTAACTAGATATATAACTAGGAGGGCTATAGCTAAACTTATTAAAGCTAATAACTATATAATCTACTACCTAGTAACCTATAACTAGGAATAGTAGAAAGTAAATCCCGCTCTAGTTACTAGTTTTTACTCTAATACTATATAGAGTAGGAGTAGGTATCTAGCTTCTTTAAGACTTTTATACCTAATTAGTAGAAGGCTTTTTTAGAAGCTAATATAGGGTACTATACGCTCTATAGCTATATTTATACTACTATCTATAGCATAAAACCCGCTTATATAACTATAATAATCCGCAAACGTCTTACTACTAATAACCTTACTAAGCTACCCTGCTTATAGAAGGAACTTTTAAACCTCTTATAAGCGCTCTAAGCTTACTTTAAAGAAGTAGCTAAAGTTAAGATAGGTAAATTATAGTAGATAGATATATAGCGCGTTATTAATTAAGAGATAATAATAAAGAGATTAATCCCTTTAAAGTAGGTATTTACCTATAAATTTAATAAGAATAATATCCTTAACTAGTATAAAGCAAGGATCTATATTTAAGGCAATAAGTAAGAAAAGTCGCCCCTCGAATAGACTTATATAGTAACCCTCGCTACTTATACCTTTAGGGTAGTAATAGTAATTACTATATAATTCGACCTCGAAGTTAAATAATTCGATATTATTAACACGTTCCTAAACGCCTCTTAGGATCTAAATAAAGACCTAATTATTTATAAGTTACTAGATAGCTTTAAGTAGCCTAGGAAGTATATTAAACTATGCTACGCGCTTTATAAGCTAAGGGATATACTACTACTCTAGTATAAGGAGTTCTCCTTAACCCTTTAGCGTTTAGGCCTTATACCTATAAGTAAAGACCTATATCTCTTCTAGTTAACTAAAAAGAGGGTCCTTATTATCTTTTATATAGATAACTTCTTTATCCTATTTTATAGGAACTATAAAGAAGTAATATAAAAGGTAATTACTAGCTTAAAAAAAGTATATAAGTTAAAGGAATAAGGCCTAGTTAAGTACTATCTTAGAATTAGGGTTATTTATAACTAAGCTATATAAAAGATATACCTTTCTTATAACTAATATATTAAGCAGGTTATAAAGAAGTTTAATTTACTTAACTTAAGAGCGCTTATAACCCCCCTTCTAAACCTATTACTCCTAAAGAGTAAAATAATAGTAATACTATTAGAAGTAAAGAGTTTCTAAGAGAAGATTAGCTCTATACTCTATATTATTATTATAATCTAACCTAATATTGCTTTTATATATTCTTTACTCTTAAGATTCCTAATAAATCCTACTCCTTATTACTATACTACTACTAACTAGGTTATATAGTACTTATATTATACTTATTACCTCGCGATACGCTTTAGTAACTTAGGGGGTAAATAGGTACTACTAATTATAAGCAACGCTTTATTTATAGATAATAAGGAAATATAGAAGTCGTCTTAAGGGTATATAATCTCGCTCTTTAGAGGACTAATTTAATAAAAGGCTACTTAATAAGCTATAGTTATAATATTAATAATAGAAGTAGAGCTTCTAAGCCTTAAATATATAGCTAAGGAGATTATTACTCTTTAGAGGCTATTTAGGGATATCGCTCTTAAACTTAGTAATATCTAGAAGATTTATTATAATAACTAATAGATAATTCGTCTTATAGTAGGCGAAAAGGAACGGATCTTAACTAAGCTATAGTATATTAATATTTAAAATATATAGCTATAATAAGAATATATTAGAGGATCGTTTAGTATAGTATATATACTAATAAATAATATACTAGCTAATAGTCTTATAAAAGTACTTAACTATAAGAAATTTAAAAAGTTCTATTTACTCCTTAATCTAAAGGATATATAAAGAATAATTATAATAAATAAGGGATACTCTAGATAAGTATAAGAGGGCTAGTAGCACCTAACTTTTAATTAATTTATAGCCTACTAGCTAGGGAGCCTAAAGTCGCTCCTATAGGAGTAAAAGAATATAATATACCCTAAAGGGCTACTTTAAAACGCTAATTTTCTACTACCTAACCTCAGAGGATTTACTTATACTAATCTATTAAGATATTATATAAAGGTAGTAGTATCTCTAGTAAATATATACTAATAAGACTATTAACTATATAATATACTATAGTAGCTATATTACTAGTAGGTAGATAAGGTATAGGTATACCTATACTAACTACTAGGGTTCTAAATAGAACTAGGGCGGGAGATAGAGCGATAACGCTATATATACTAGAACTACTTATTACTATAGAAGCCCTGCCTAAACCCTTATTATTACTACCCTTTTTTACTATTTTAATCTCATCTTTCTAAATAGTAATAGCCTTATAGAGCGTAGCTCTCTAATAAGTAAGGGTCTATATATTATATTAGAAGATAATTATAGAAACGAAGCGTATATAGAACCTTACTTTTCTAACCGCTAGGTTATCTAAAGTCTTAGCTTTAGTATATTAATAGGCGGCTATAATAGTAATAGGGGTGCTTATTTATTAATAAGGTACCTTACCCTTATAATAATAGTTATATTTACTTACTATACTAAGTAAGTACTTTTTATTTAATAAGCCTAAGAGCTTACTTAAAATATATTAAAAGTAGCGCTTACTAAATAGGGGTACCTACTCTACTTCTATACTTCTACTAGGGGGAGGAGGGCTAAGAGGGGGCTTTAAACTACCCTTATTAGTACCCTCCTCTTTATCTATCTCCTTAGGGATTATAATAATAATAAGGTTAGTAATATTCTAGTATATAGTTATAATAATATAGGGATTATAACTTACTAGGAGCTATCTTCTTAAATTACTTAGGGGGGTAACCCCGGGGCTTCTTAAGCTATAAACCCTTACCTTTAGAGCTACCCCCTATAGGTCGCTTCTACTTCTTTCTACTTATTATTTAATATATTAATATATTATATATTAATAATAGGAAGGAATAATATATATATAACCTTATTATTACTCTCTAGGGGAGGAGGGCGCGCCCCTCTACCCCTAGCTTTGCTCTTACCTTTAGTAGCGCGCGCTTTCTCAAGGGCTATAGCCCGATTAATCTTCTTTTTAAGAGGTATTTATAAATATATTAGTCTATTATAATAGCTTTAAAATTATCGCGCGTTATAAGTATATATATATATACGCGCGTAATAAGGTTATTATTAGGACTAAAGTCAGGTATATATATAGTTATTATATTATATATAGGGAAGAGTTAAGAAGGTAAGAAGGCAGCTAGGTTATTTTATTTAGAATTAATATAATAGCAGCTACCCTACCTAAGCTAATAAGAGATAACGGATTCTACTGCTATTAGTAAGAGTTAGTAAATAAAGGGTATTATAATAATAATAGTAATAGTTATAAAAGTAGAAAACTGCGACTATTTACGCTTTGCTTATACCTAATATAAATAACTTTACTTTATTATCTCTTTTATTAATAGGCTTATTAATAGGTTATTTATTAATATACTACTTTATATTTAAGTATTTTAAGGGATACTACGCGGTTAGGCGCTTTTCTAGCTATAGCTACGTCTAGGGGGGTATATTATAATACCTTTAGTATTACCCGTTCCTAGTATAGTATATAACTAATATTAGCTCTAGAGTAACCTTATTCTAGGGTCGTTCCTCTAACTATAGTTATAAGCGACCACGTTATAGCTACTCTCGTTATAATAGATCAAGCTCTTTAGTAACTATAAATATGGCCCTATAGGACGTTTCTCAACAGCCTATGATCTTTGAGGCCATGCCGATGGGCATTGTGATGCACAATCGCCGGGATGGATGTACTCCAAAAGTCAGTGTAGAGTGGTACGTCAGACCGCAACTCCAAGTCGGTGTCAATGCCGGACTCGGAGAGGAGATTTTTCATCCCCAGCATATCCTGCGGCACACCATCAACTCGAGGTGGTATAATGACGCGATCTGCAGCCGCTTTGACGAGTGCAGTTTCATTGGATAGGACAATGTACTCTCCGTCATCCTCTTCAACGACAGTTGGCGTAAATAGGTTCTGTACATAATCCAGACCAATACCGTAGTCGAACCGATCCGCCTCGAGCTCAATTTCCGACATCTGAGATGGCGTTTTCTTTCCAGAAGAACGTTCTTGTCGCTTGGATGTGCGCCACATCTCCTGTTCTCCGAACATTTCTGCAAAGACGCCTTGATCGCTGAAGATATCGCTGCCGGCCGCACGTTTCTCGTCAAGCTTCTCCTGCAGCCGGCGAAGCATGCGACGCATCCCACCCACAGGGCCCATGAAACTTCCGCTGTTCACGTAGCGAGGGCGTACGTCGTGGAATTGCGTGGGATCTTCGTCCGTGTGCTCACCGTAGAGATCTTCCCGTGCGGTCGACTCGGGCAACTCATCGCAGTGCGGATCCGCGCCGAGTGTAGGATCAGGCCAGCATTTCTTCTGGGTAGCAATGATGATGGATTGGCGCGGGATGAAGTTCGTTTTGTCGGAAGTCGAAGAAGACTAGGACGTCGAGTCTTCTCCCCACTGCTTGCGAATGCGTTCGTTCGCTGCGTGGTTCTGCGCCACGTACCTGCCAATTAGAAGAGAAGGCGGCAGCTGGGACCAAAGATCGTATGCATCAACCACGAGTACGAGATCATCTGGACCAAGTCGCTCGTCCTCTGGGGCCCTGTCCGAAGTGATTGCGTCAAGAAATTCCAGCGGGCCATCAATCTTGCCGAGGTGAGAGCCGCCGAACTAACCAGGGCTTTTATGGAAGTCGCGGCCCCAGTTGACGATGACGGGGCTTGGGTATCCCGAGACAAGTGCGGACATGAGCATCTTACACAGCTCTGGCGACGGTTCATCCGCTGGGACAATGACACGCAAACGACGGGGCCCGCCCGTTTCTATGGTAGAAATCGGCGCGGGGCTGTTCTCATCCTTGGACGAAGGGGGTCTCGAAACTGATATTTCCTCGTGGCTCTGCCTTTGTCAGAAACCTATCTTCAAAGAGAAGAGGAGTGGAAGTTTGACTAACGACTGCGAACAGGAGACATGAGAAGAGCAGAATAGGGGCCAATAACAGAAGTAAAGCTTTCAGTGACACTCTCTGCGGCCACCGGGATGGTTTTCTAGTGCGGAAACCTGGGGATGGAAGAGACTCGGGGTATTCATCCGCATAAATCTTGCTGTAAGCAGGGGAACGCGGCTTCGATGCCCAAGACTTCAACCTCGCAGCAAGGACCTTGACTGCAGCCATTTTCGCACACGGATGAAATTAGCGAACGAGTTGAGGACTTTGTTGGTGATCAGAATCGGAGGAATTTCATGACGGAAGAGCAAGAAGCCTGCCAAAGCCGTACCATGCAGGCGTGGCAAGTCTCGCCACGACGACTCGCGCGGGAGCGGAAGCAGGCCGAATTTATTGGCAGGAGTAACAGGGCCAAAGGCTCCTGAGTCGACTTTAGGGCCGGTATGGATGTCTTATCGTGGATTTTCCCTTGCAACCTGTTTTGCTAGCAGGGCGTTGGCTTCGCGCCAGCGGACTCTGATAGCCCAATTACATACTCTCCCGCCCTGCAGCTGAGCCATAAGACACTCGAGCCGGGCGAAGACATCGCCTGTGCGACCTTGCATGCCCGATGATGGGTTGGTGTCCCCCCCCCCCCCCCCCGGCGTACAAGTTGTTCCAAAGCGGAGCTTTTGTATGGCTCTTGTGGAGGCATGGAGGTGGTGGGCGAAGGCATCAGGAGATCAATCAGGATAACAGTTCCGCCCCTAGCTCCGGGCGCGATGGCGGGACCCAGCAAGCCGGAATTGGCGGAGAAGCCCTTCTCATAGAGGAGGAAAGAAGAAAGAAACTCCGTTCAATCTCGGCGAGAGACTTGGCTTGAGATCTTGGTGAAACACACAAGTCCACCACAAAACCCATCATAGATACTCGTTACAAGCACTTAAATCCAAAGAGAAAGCAAGTCAAACTTGGTTCCAAAGTTGAAGGTATCATCAACATGAGGTACGTCGTACCTTCGTCCGAAGAACCGCATCTCATCTCGTTATCTTCATCTCGTGGACAACCCACCGGTTCATCTCTTCACTGCCCTCGGCGCTTATCAGCAGAGTTTGCCGTGAAGGAACGTGGCACACACCTAAACCAAATTCGCCTCAGCTTGGCTCGTTTCCTATTCAGCATAACAAAACAAAGCCCTTACGTCGCTGACTGCGTGCGAATCAGCCCAACTTTGCCCCTTGCGCAGACCTGCGCTAATGCGGCGGGTGTATCTTGGCGTTGCAACCGACGGCCTCCCCGCGTTTCCACTTCTCCGCATATGTGAGCTTCTACTTGATTCTTTCGAGACCGTGCAATGCGATCTTCTGCAATCGACTTTCCCCGTTGGCCATATGCTCATCAGGACCAATTTGCTGTCGGATCATTGCCAGCCTGCCCTTGACCGAACCCGAACCCGTACGTCTCCGGCTGCAGCGGCTGAGACCCCAGCGGACTGCCCGGTTTGCCCCCTTCGAAGGGAGTCCCAAGCAGGTGAGCCAGTCTCACTGTGAGACCTTGGTCTCGGTTCGGTAGATTTCCCATGAGTCCCTGGATAAGATACATTGGATGTGTCGCCGCACCAAGCAGAGATCGTAGAGCCTGTTCCAGTGTCAGATATCGCTTCGGTTGCACTTCCCGCCAATGTCTTACCCGTGCATCCTCATTCAGGCTGAGACCTGGTATCATTGATACGCTGCCGCTATCGCTGCTCACCAGGTTCTGAGCACGCATGGTGTTCTGGGCGTCGTCGACAGCGTATTGCGCCGTCCTTTGCAGCATGGCGCACGCGGTCAATACACGCTTGAGGTCGCACCCTTGTGTTTTCTCGAACCTTTGGAGGAAGTGCGCAAACGACCTTGTAGCACCCAGGTCACTCCGCGCGCGAGCAGAACCTGGGTTCTCGAGCACGTCTGTCAAAAGAGACACGCTTGCGCACAGAGGATAGCACAATATTCGCCTAGGCCCGTCAGT
The DNA here is from genome assembly GCA_036785755.1 of Colletotrichum ledebouriae. Classification (NCBI taxonomy): domain Eukaryota; kingdom Fungi; phylum Ascomycota; class Sordariomycetes; order Glomerellales; family Glomerellaceae; genus Colletotrichum; species Colletotrichum ledebouriae. Next base: position 26,633 of record JAVHLU010000861.1, on the reverse strand, counting down.
AGGTTGGTCGCGTAAGGATGCAAGCAATATTTTACCACAGATCAGAGTATTGCGGCGTGTAGATGGTTCTAAACAGACCCAGAGTTGCATGTGCGGCTGTTCGGCATCGCTTTTGAGAGACTGATAGTTGGATGAAGGGCATCTCAAATCCGGCCGGTGTACCCGAGAGAACGGCAACCGTTTTGAACTGACTATGCCGTCTGGCGGCCCAATGCACCATGAGCGCGCACCTGTAGAATGCCAGATGCAAATACAAGACGTCGGGCGCCACGTCAGAACCGGTTCTGGGGGCGTCATATGCGGGCTGGATTTCCACCGGTAGACTGGCCCTCCAATCCTCGAGTAGGGCATCAAGGTCAATGATGGCCCTGACGACGCCATCATCTGTCAGGCGGAGACCCTTGGCTGCATAGAGTCGTCTTCTGATCGAGGATTCCACCATGGCGAGCTTCGCCCGAAGATTCAGGATGTCGACTCCTTCCCCAGGACCAATGGGTAGCTCGGTCTCAATGTTGTCGTCGTCCTGGGTGGAATCCAGTCCATGATTCAAACCCATCTCCTTGTCCAAAATGTATGCCGCCCAAAAGACTCGGCTGCGAGCCTCGACATCTTGCAGGCACATCGACATCATAGTGCAGGGTTGTCGATGAAGGCCAATGTTCTGCGATAACCTCACCGCGGCAGAGGAGAGCAGAGCAGCCGTCCGAGAGCAGGTCGTGCCTTGCATGTAAACCGCCATGGCCACAATTGCCTGGACCGACAAAAGGTCATCCCCCTTGACCATCAATTCCGTGAGAACGGAGAACGCGTTCTTTAAGAATGGCCATGAAAATTGGCACACTTCTTGGAACGAGCTGTTGATCGTTTTCCACCGCGTCCCCACGGCGATGATGGTATTCACGTAAGCCCAGCCTGAAGTGCTGTTGAACGTGTCTTCAGCTTCGGGCAACGTTTCAAAGCGGTGAACAAAATAATGCAAGTTGAGAAGCGGATAGTTACTAACAACGTCATCGTACAGAGGCATTAATATTGTGATGGCCTCTACTCTGTCGAGACGTGGAGTGAAGACCTGTCTGTTGAAGGTGGAGCAATAAGACGCCGAGTTGATTTCCCTCATTCGACTTGCAATCACAGCAAACGCAGGCATCTTGTCTGCTACCTGCTTGGGCGGGTTGAAGATCTGTGGCTGTGCATTCGCCTTTGGAGTGGAATGATCGGACGAGGTCCCCGGGTCTGTCGAAGGCATCGCTGCTTGGTGCCGTTGAGCATCAACGATGAGCTGATCTGTTGACATTTGATTGAATGAATCTTGTAGAGCTTCAAATTTAGCTGTGCTGGTCCGGCTTAGTGCAGGAGGATTACTGGGGAAGACCGGGGGTGCGGGTGCCATGGCTACTGAAGCTGCATCGGTTTCTGACAGGGATACTCTAGTTGGGGGCGCATCTGGTCGAGGCAGACCAGCTTGGTTGATTACGGCTTCCATTTTTGAAAGACGTTCCTCGAGGGCCTGAATGTACATTTTACTTCAAACGCAATGAAGTTAGTCTATGTATCGCATCGAAGGGGATAGACCTTTTTCGGCTCACAACGTACCTCCTGCCCGGACCACGCCGCCGCTGCACCTGGTGATATTGACAGTCGTGGCTACGGTTTGTGCAAGGCGTACATGACGGCTGTTTGCCATCACACTTGATCTTTTTAGATTGACATCTGAGGCAGGCCTTAAAAACTGCGTGTCAGTTGATGGGACAACCCTTTGAAACGGCCAATTTATACCTGTCCGATACGCGAAGCCTTATCCCGCGACCTCCCGCTTTGGACTGATTCCGCGTTCATGGTTGTGTGGAGATGTTGAAGTGACCGCCTCCGGGCCATACACCAAGTCTCGAGTGTCAGTTTCGGTGTCACATCCGATGGGCCCGGAACCGACCCACTCGTCCGGCCCGGCGGTGTTGTGTTCAGCCCGAAGTGCCTCGGACACGAATAGCTGCCGGAGGCCCGCGATACAGAAATCAATAGAAATGTGGCACAGTATTCCGGAACCTTAGCAGGGTAAAATTCGGGAACGCGCTCCGCCAAGGGGGATAGGCATTCGAGGAACGACAAGAGGAAGTAGTTTCATGATTGGCTCGGTCACGTAAGACCCGGAACCAAAATGCCTCCGGACAACGGCCACATTAGGTAAGTTGGCACAGACGCAGCTCAAGGAACTTCCCGGGCGAAATATATTCCACGTGGGAACATCGCTGCTTTGGGCACTTTGCGGGCGGAACTTGAGTCGTGAGCGGAAGTAATTTGTAACCGAGACGTTCCTGGCGGACTTTCTTCTGCAACGCTACCTTTCCGTCTTGCCAAGATTTGCGTTTCGATTGCGCCCGTGCTGCCCGAGATTAGGTGATGAGTACTGGAAAAAGAGTCCGCCGAGAGCTAGGCGGAGTCAATTGCGACATGGGAAGCGAGTGTAACAGAGCCATGCTCGTAATTCTACATATACTGCATTGATTTTCGTACATTTCATTTGATTTGAGTCACAGAATAGCTGTACCAACTTCAACTGAGGAAGTATCTTTATTGAAACAAATCCCTGCTGTCTTTCCCGATCGAATTGCAATAATGGCTGTCATCGCAGTCGCCGGAGGAACCGGAAACGTTGGTAGAACCATTGTTGAGGCCATCGTCGCCACTGGCAAGCACGATGTCAAGATTCTGTCCAGAAAGGTAAGACAGCGCATTTGCAACCACTACTATGACAGTGGCTCGTCGCATGGGTGAGACTGACATGGAAAAAAGGCCAATCCCGAGTTGGAGAAGCAAATAGGCGCATCAATCATCGTCGTGGACTATGGACAGATCGAAGCCACAGCCAAGGCTCTTGAAGACAACAACGTCCACACGGTAGTGTCAACCATCAACATGATGCCCCCGCCGGGTCAAGTCCCTCAGGAAGTCGAGCTCATCCGTGCAGCCGATGCATCCAAGACGACGAAGCGAATGATTTCCAGTGCCTGGGGCATTCCTCATCACGAGGGGTGAGTTGAGGTTGCCAAATCTCTCAGCTAGGGCCAAATACTGACGTGGACCAAGACAAATCAACGACCTCGGATCAGTCCCCCACAAGCTCAAAGCTCAGTCTTTCTTGAGGAACCAGACAAAAGATCTCGAGCACACTGTTGTCCACAATGGTTTCTTCCTCGACTACTGGGCTCCTCAGGCCGAAAAGTCGAACATGACTCCCCTCACTCTTTTCATCGATATTGCGGGGAACGCTGCGGCCATTCCTGGATCTGGGAACACCCCAGTCGTCTTCACTCATACAAGGGATGTTGCGAAGTTCGTGGCGGCTGCCTTGGACCTGGAGAAGTGGGAACCCGACACGTACATTGTTGGCGACAAAGTGACTATGAACGAGTTTCTTCAGCTCGCGGAAGCGGCGAAAGGTGAGAACACGCAAGCGAAGGGAGACTTGACAAACGACTGACTTGGGGAAACTAGGCACGAAGTTCAACGTCGCCCACGACAGCGTGGAGAAGATGAAGACTGGGCAGACAACAGAACTTCCCGGGCAGATCCCGGCGTACCCTTTCTTTCCCAAGGAAGCTTATCAGGGTCTGGCTGCGTCTTTTGGTTTGTGGTTTAACGACGGAACATTCGACATTCCCCCTGCTGGCAAGAAGACCTTGAATGATATCTTCCCAGATGTCAAGACTTGGACAGTGAAGGATATCCTTAACAAGGCCTGGAAGAAGGCTTGAGATACTGACAGGTGTCAGACCACTTACAATACCGGCCCCATGCACTTGAAAATACATAAGCAATCCGAGCCCTTGTCCCGGTTTTTAAGGTGATGTGCTAATGCAGCACTCATAAGAGCACTAGATGACATAACTCTTGGCTTTCCTGCGGAACGGAACAAAGTTCACGTGGAATTGGCACGCGCAGTGTATTCCTGATGGAAGAGTTAGCCTGAAGCCCCATTTGATTGCAAGAATTTGCGTATAGAGACATTCCTGACGCTTTACTTCAAAGCATTAACCAGACTTTCGGCATCTTGTCCACGTCTTGCTGGAAGTGAGGGTTGGCCCATGTCTTTTGTTACAAACATGCATGCAAAGCTATCATCGCCAGAGCAACCGAATGTAATTTCCTGGTATTATCCGGTCCAAAGGCAATTGCCGATTCATCCAAGCTACGCTCAACCTCGGAGAGTTTTACTCGGCCATGATGAGGTAATATACGTTGATGAGACGGTAGTATAGCAATGGTGCTTTTATGCAGGGCTACTGCCAGCCCATTCCCAAAGTGGCGCAATCTTGAGTTATTCAGACTGAGAGGCTCGCTGCATGTAGGATCCCTCACAGGACAATCACAAATCGGTATTGCATGGATGTGTGATGAATTACGGACACGGAAAGTGAATGATCTAGCCTTTCTCTCTCTCAGACACCAAAATAACCTTATACAGCATCTGAAGATGGCCTCGTCTGTCTTATCAGATGAGCAAACAAGTAAAGAATTTTCAGGGATTCGTGGCAGGTCTGTTGAGCACAATAGTTGGCATCGAGCGCCAAGGCGGGGTCCGCCGCGCGGTCCAGTGCTGTGTAAAGTTCTGTCAAGAATAACATGTATCGTCTCTCAATGCAGCCTTGTGATACCGGAATATCATAGACGTCTTTTAGGTTCGGTTGGATGCCTTGCAGTCATTTAGCAGGCATCGCCTTGTCGCTCAGTTCCCAAGAAGGCATCAGAAGCCTTGGCAAACATTGTATCAGCACATAATCGATGTGTGCGTCACTCTCTCCTGAGGGGAATTGAATCTGTGTGGAAAGACTCAAAGACGCGACACATTAAGTATTTAAGCGCCCTTCTCTCGGGGCGTTTCTAGATGTCCTCATGAGAGCTCCCGGCCCATGATTATCACCCGCAAGTTCCCTCTGGATCCGCTGGCAACGCTAGAATGGCAGATTGTCATTTACTGCCGACGACGTGCTCAGGGGATATGGCCCGGTCGTTCGCATCAGCCCCAACATGGTTCTCGTCAACGATTCACCTGCCTTGCAAGCCACCAGCAGACAAGATATCGACGCCACCCCGAGAGCCACCAGAGCCCTACGCATCGGAGGTCACGACTGGACGGTGACATACTCCCAAAACGACACCGCGCGAGATCGTCGTCAACCAGTCATGGTAGCCACAACCACCAAAGCTATGAAATACTGGCATACAATCGTCAAAGACAACGTTGAAAGCATGGTTCGGAATCTGGGAACTTCCAAAGGGTCGAGACCCGAAAATATAGTCTACCATCTTCGTGTCGCTAGCCTTCTCAACTCTAAGGTCGCCATGATCGGGTGCCAGGCAAAGATTGAGCCTGGCGACTTCCCTCACATCGTTGGAGAATACAACTTTTTTGTCGTTTGGCGTCTGTTCCTGCCTGGCTGGACTTTGAATGGCTGAAGGTCAGTCTCTTCAGCCGTGCCAAGTTCCGCGTCAAGTCCAGCGACATGCAGTTCAACCAACCTCGGCGAACAAATCTGTACGGAAGCAGAGAAAGCCGATCCCCCCGACCGCAAAGAAGTACCCTCTATACGTCAACTTCCGATGGAAAAGCAAGAAAAGGGCATCAACTGCTCTCACGATGGAATCAGTGCCGAAATGGCCAGACAGATTCTCGCCGCAATTGAGACGACGTCATCGGCTCTGGCCTTCATCTATTATGAGCTCGCCAAGAACACCAGTCTCCAAGAGCGTCTCCTCGACGAGATCAGATCAATATCAAACCTCAACGGGAAGCCGCATCGAAATTTCACGAGACCTTGCGACTCTCATTATTCGCCCGAGACTAGAATCACACCGTTGAAATCTCCTGTCTGCCGTCATAAATCTCGAGTCGTTTATTTGCGTGTGTAATATCGCATATCTCCAATGGTGTATCTGAGCACGGCACCATATAAGACAGACAGCTTCAAGCGCAATATCGGTACACATCATATGCCGCCGTATGGCTTTCATTTGTGGTAAAAATCCAATACTTGAATTTGTCCATGCTGAATTGGGCCCATCCAGAGTTCTGCCAGTTGCGCACCGGCTCTGATGTTCCATCGAACCGGCCCGATCTATGATAGGAACATCGTATCTTAGACCAAGCTCAAGCTCTCGCACGGCCGTGACGTCTTGGCGTTCCTGCCATCTAGTCAGTCTCTGAACCAGTCACCTCGCGGCGAGAGGCCGAGACGACCATGTACAGATCTGACAGTGTGACGCGTCTGGCAAGATTCCAACGCAAGGTCACACTGACCCTAGGAATAACTTCAGAAGAAAAAGGTACGATGCTACGGTGTGTTTCAACAACCCATGCTGTGTAGATCTCCATTGCCAGGATCGCTCATGTCGGTACAGGGGTCCCCTGGTGGACCGGTAAGCTCGCCGAAATGCTCAATTTCGACCAGGCACGGATGCATCCGCGTAAAACAGAGCATTTGATTGGACTATGAATAGCTTCCTGGTTTGGTTTTGGTAGGCTTATCTGTTTCGTTTCAGCTGAGCGGAAATAGGTCCGTCATTTGGCCAGGATATTGAATGCCAGTCACCGGGAATCATTGCACCTTTGGACTCAGGACACGTTCACAGGAAGTACGGGAACAGACTGCTGAGGTGCGCATAACTTGTGGTATCAATTGTACCAGAATTGGTTCTTTTACTGTATTCGCTGAAATCACTACCGCTTGCTTATACTTCAAGACTTTTCCGTGGGGTGACCTGCATAAACCCCGGCCGTGCATTACTTCGTATTCAAGAGATCAAATCAAGCAGACGAGTCCTCAGGCTTCTGCTCGACGTAGTGCGCCTTGTCACTGGGCTTCTCGGTCTCGAACTCCTGGGGCATCGCGACGGGGCGGTTCTTGGCGAAGCGCACGGTGGCGAAGACAGAGGGAGACTCGCGGAAGAGCATGTCGATCTCCTCCAGGTTGCGACCCATGGTCTCGGGGTAGAGGAAGTAGACGCTGACGGGAATGCAGGCGGAGATGACGGCGTAGACAATGTAGTATTGCCAGCCGATGGTGTTGAGGGCAACAGGGGTAACCATGACGACCATGAAGTTCCTGGAGCAGATTGTTAGTTGTCGGGTACTGAACGATGCCTTGAAACAAGAGACCTACCAGAGCCAGTGGTTGGCGGTGGAGATGGAGGACATGGCCATGCGGAGACGGATGGGAGCGATCTCAGTGCAGTACAGGAAGTTGGCGCCCAAGAATCCGATGGGCACGAAGGTGTTGAAGAGGTAGATGAAGCAGCCGGCGGCGATCTGGGCAGCGTGGTTGTCCTTGGGGAAAGACGTGGTGATGGCCAAGGACGTCATGCAAAGGGCCATGCCGATACCGCTGAGGATGAAGACGACGCGGCGACCGAAGCGATCGATGGTGAAGAAGGCCACAAAGGAAGAGAGGAACTTCCAGGTGAGGGCACCACCGGCCAGAGCCCGGGAAGCCTCGCTCTTCATACCGAGATTCTGCTGGAACAGGATCGGGGCGTAGACGGAGACCAAGTTGGAGCCGGACATCTGCTGGTAGAACTGCAGGAGAATGCAGAGACCGAAGCGGTACAGGAGCTTGTCGTCGCCCATCTTGAGCATGTCGGTGAGCTTAGCGGCGTTGGCGGTAGTCTCCTCGAGGGAGTGCTCAATTCCAGCAACCTCGGCCTGGACCTCGAGGGAAGCCTCATCGAGGCCACGGAGGGCAGCGATGATGCCACGGGCCTGCTCGGACCTCTGCTTCATGATCAACCAACGGGGAGACTCGGGCAGGAAGTAGATGCTTCCCATCAGGACCAGGGAGAAGGCAATGGCAATGGCGATGGGAGGACGCCAGGTGACGGGGCCGGTCTTGAACTCCCAGAAACCCAGGTTGATCCAGCTCTCGAGGACGTATCCGATACAGGTGAAGAGACCAGTAAGAACGACATGGCGACCGCGGTTCTTGGCACCCGAGGTTTCTGATTGCCAAACCGGGACGATGGAGGACAGTTGGCCGATACCCAGACCGACGATGACACGGCCGACGATGAGCTGGGCGAGCGAGAAGGCGGAGCACTCGAGAACCTCGCCAATGAGGGAGCAGAGAGCGGCGAAGAAGATGACGTTGCGGCGACCGAACTTGTTGCCAGACCAAGAGCAGGAGAGAGAGCCAAAAAGGGCACCGATGGTGAAGGTGGCGACGACGAAACCCTGGAGGGTGGAGTTCGTATCCTTCTTAGCGCCGGTCGTGTTCACTGTGTCGATCTCAGGGAAAGTCTTGACCCAGTCCTCGGTCGTGAGAAGGCCTCCAAGGCCGGCCTGGTTGTATCCGAAGAGGATGAATGAAGGGCAGACAACCAGAGCGAGCTGGAGGGTGGACAGGGCGTTGCCCGTGAGCCCGAAGAAGCTTGCGCCCATTGTCGACGGCTGATGTGTACGCACGGAGGTTGCCGAAACTCTAGTGAAAGGGTAGGGGAGAGAGTATAGCCGGTGTAGTAGTATCAAAGGGGCAGGGCAACAGACGGTCGACAGAGATGGGATAGAGAACCGGAGAGCAGACTCGACAGACAGAGAGAGCCCGGCCGCGCTCTCTTAAAGGATTCCAGTGACCGGCCGCGTTGATCTCATCGTGACCCTTGTGGGGAGAGTTGCGGAGACCCCGCGGGATTCTGGCCACAAAGACATAGTCATAATTCAAAGCAGCTCACTTCTCCGTTTTCAAGAGCTGGTCCGTGAGGAGGGCCGAAAGATGGAGAAACGTTGAGGAGCTCAGGAGAGAGCCAGTTCTGGAGGGTCACTGGAGGCTGGAGGAGGTGAGTAGGCGGGCCTGTGTCGTCAATGCCGAACGCGCTCCGTTGTGAGTGATCGGGTGAGTCGGCCAGGGCTCAGGTCGGAAGTCGACCGAGAGGGCCACACCCTTCCCGTCCGCGTAACCACGATAGCTTCACCAGAGCTCCGTCGTGGGGGCGCTCAGACGAAATGTCGTCCAACCCATTCGTCGCCTCGCCCAAAAGAGGCTCCTCCTGGGATCCGCCTTTGTGCTTTCATAATCTATTTCCTCTCGCCATCACTCACTTCTGCGGAGTCGGGATTAGGGGCGGAAAGGGGGTGGTAAGTGGCCAACAAATTCCGTCGTAGCAGCCGCCATGCACGTCTGGGTGTCAGTCGGATGCAGTGGGCGATTCGGTGAAGCAAAGGTTGCAGATACGAAGTCCACGCCGGAGGTCTACGGCGCTTCCAGACGCAATGTCGTTGAAGTTGGCCAATAAGCACATGTTCAACGCCATGGAATGCGGCGAAAATCAAGCAAAGCCAAGGCGGCAGACCGCGGTCGCCAAGACGCGAGCGAAGGCCAAGAGTTTTGCCCTGAAGGTAACATTCAACAGGTAACAGTGGACTGTGCAGACCGGGCGAACCCCCACGTCACGAACGAATGCATGGCTGACTCGCGAGGTGGCAGACGGGGATAACGGCGTCAGTCAGTCGGCCAAGGCCGCTTGTTCCGTCTGCAACAGCGACAATAACAGCGACATCACATATAAAGAGATGGCCCAGCCCCTCCGACAGTCTGCAGTGATCTCATTCCGTTGGAGATTTGTCGTTTCGGAGATGTCGACATCATACCAGTCTCAGAGATGCCCTCGTATTCTTCAGGTTATTGGGAAGACCCTGGTCCTGGTGGGTTTGGACAGATGCGACGAGCGAGCCGATCGGCTTCGCCTTCTAGTCGCCCCTTTCGCGGCTAGAATGCCCCGATGAAGCTGCAGGCAAGCTTCTTTCTTTAAGCAAAGCGTATATTGGACCGGGCCTGGTTATGCATGCGAGATTTCGGTATCCCACCCGCCCCAGCTCGACTGCTTCCAGCCTTCGGAGGATCACCGAGCCCACTCTACCATGCGGTGGCGATCCATCCAGGACAAAAGTCTTGTTGTCTGGAGTTCCTCAACAAGGAGCAAACAAGAACAAAAATCTTGAAACGTGGAATCCTTCTCAGCGTTCTGATGACTTGTATGTGACGGTAAACAATGAGTCAACTATCGGCCAAGGTCCCACCTTGTGCCTCTTTTGTTTCCGAAAACCTCTGACCCAGATATCTTGAGGGGACCAGGAGGGCAAGGGGGAAACCCGCAACGCGCCCAGAAACCTTCAATCTTTCGTGTGCCATGCCGTGTGCGCCATCTTCAACTTCTACTCCAGCTTTGCGCCCGTCACCTCCTCACTCTCCGCATTCTCCAGCTTCACCTCCGTGTTCGCGATGTTTCTTCTCCACGGTCACAAACCCGCAGAACGCCAGAGCGCGGGGGATGTATCCTGGCCTGCGAACGCTCAGAGGTCAGCGAATCATCGGACGGCGTGCGGCTCGGGACGGGTGTTCTAGTGCGACTCACCTTCCGTCTAGTTTTCGTGCCCGCCCACTTGTCCACGGCCAGGAACGCGAACAACATGGCGAGATACGCAGGCATCCCCGCGGGGTAGCCTCCCTCCCACAGACAGAGCGGGTGAGAAATCACGACCGACGCCGTGAACCGCGCCCCGTACGTCCGGAAACCCTGGAGAGCGGCTCCGTACGCGCCCATCCACCGCACCCACCAGGCGAAGGCGTCCATCAGCTTGATTCCGGCGCGATGCCAGTGCGCGGATCCGTACACGTACCCCGCGGAAGTTGCGATTGCTTGCTGGAGCGAGATGGCCTTGAAAGTGGCCATCAGGACGGGTACGTTTCCTTCGCGGACATGGCCTGACAGATGGACGCCCGTGGCTGAGAATCCGAGAACGGTGACGAGGTCAAACAGATCTGGGACCGGAGACTCTCCGAGGGCCAAGTACCGGTAGTAGTACCGGGATATCACGACGGTTCCGAGAATCAGATGAGCGGCAAGGGATTCGTAAGGCAACTTCGCGTACTGGGCCGCCTTCCGAGACCGCACATACTTGTACGCAGGGAACAGATACGGCACCCACCAACTCGTTGTGAAGAGCATTTCGAACAAGACGTGGTGCTTGGCGTAAAGTTGCTGGGCGTTCTCCCAGTACAGGTTGGCCAGATCCATGGTAGGTCTGGTTCCGATTACTTGCAGGGTGTTGGTGGTGTAGTCGCGCGCCTCGAACGAGCTGAATGCGGCTGACAAAAGACCGTGAGACTTTATTCGCCATGTTTCAAAGAGACAGGGAACCGTCCGGAGTATCCTGCCAGCAACTGGGTTGATGAAAGGCGGCGCCGTCTTATACTGCTTCCATCCCATCTATTCAACCACGGCGGCACGGCTTTTCACCCCGGACACGGAGGGTTTACTCGAAAGCCGCGCCCATCGTTGCGCGCCTGACGTCGTCAGTGACGCCGAGGAAGTAGTGCTGATATCTGCTCTGTTGCGCAGCCTCCGAGAGGAGAAAGAAGCCAGCACCACACCAGGTCAACCCGAATTCTAGGGTCGCCAGCAAATCCTACTTATCTAAACTGCCTTGCTGATCTCTTCTGCCTTGGCGTTGGGGAACCTGGAAATGGAATCCTTACCCAATCCGGTCGTTACACGTACAAGTACAGTGACGATACATGATCAAATCGTCTCATGCCTCCGCCAAAAATGATTTGCCAGATCAATATGGGCGGTAGTCCGGCCCAGTGGCCAAGTCTTTCCAGGAGGGAAAACATCCGCCCATATAGGGCGCGGTCATGCTGATGTTGACATCTCGTAAAGGCGGTCACATGCTCTCGCCGAAGCTGCATGTACAACAGGATGTCAGTCATACATCGCTTGCGCGTCTCCAGCTTACACGTGATTTCCATCAAGTAGGAAGATCATATCATTTTCGTGGTCTCGAAAGTCGTTCGATTCAGCCTCCGCATCTGAACTATAACAAATAGAAGAGGCGCAACTCGGCGTGACATCGTACGTTCCGCAGAGAAAACAAGTAGGCGCAGTGCAGGGTTGGATCGTATCATCGCTACGAGAGAGAACTAACGACGAGAAAGCACAAAGGAAGTTAGTTACTTGAGTAGGTGGTTTTTCAACATCAATTACCCGGACCTGCCAGAGTATCCTGAATGGGTCTTTGAGAGTGCTGCTATTGGCTTAAGTACCAAACTATGTGTCCAGGGTGTACGATATGACGAGCCCCGAGTCGCAGGTCTGTAGAGTTAGCTAGTTGCTTCCACCGTGTGATTTGAATGACACCGGCGTTTGGTCCTTGCCTAGCAGCGGGAATGTCGATGATCTTGTTGGATTAGACATGTAATAAAGACTATAATCCTCTCGATTGCGGAGGAACCAGACTTTTTTACGTCGTCCATTATAAAGTTACATGGTTTAGGGAACCTAACATGACAGAGAGGCTTGCTTTGAAGCAGATTTGAGCAACGCAATACAAGCGAAACCTAGCTAGTAAGTACTCGTCAAGTCAAAGTCAGCTCGCTTGCTATATACTCATGATACAAATAAAAACGAAAGTAAGCCACCCAAGCCCCTCAACCAGACACGCGTGTGGTTGAACTCCAGCACACGGGTATTTCCAATGCCCAAGCCCGGGAACCTTTGAATCAAAAGGTGTTCACCAAGCCGTCTTCGCGAACCACCCGTTAGCCCACCTCCGGACGGCATACTTCCTTGCCTCATCAATCAAGAGGATACCAATACCGAAGGCCATGGGCAAGAACCAGTACTCAACAGGCACGATAGCGGTACCAAGAGTCCTCTGAAACTCAGGAACGTAAAGCCAGAAAAAGACCATGACCAGAGCAAACGCCACGGCAGGGAAGAGATACAGATTCTGCGTCCGCCGGTTGCCGATGGGCGGGTGCTGGAACAGGGACAACCTCCTCGTGCGCACAGCCAGAAGGTTGAACCACTGCATAACGACCAAGTTGACGAAGTAAATCGAACTCGCGACGTTGAGCGTCTGCTGGTAGAAGTCCTTGTCGATGCTTGGAGGGAGATTACCGAACGAGAACCAAATGTCTCTGAAGCTGATCCCGTTTCGTTCGAGGTACCAGTACGACATGGCGAACGAAGCCAGAGTCTCGAGGACGCCGACCAGACCATACGCCTGCAACACGAGCTGCCAGTCCACGAGGCGGTCTCTGCCGGGTACGCGGGGCTTGCGGAGCAAGACGTCGGCCTCGGGCGCCTCGTACGCCATGGCGATGGCGGCCGCGGCGTCGGTGAAGAGGCAGATGATGATCATGAGGAAGCTGCTCAAGATCTGAGGAATGCCGAAGAGAACGTTTGTCATGACGGGCCAGAACTCGGAGAAGGACCCTGCCGGGAGGAGGTAGGCTACCGTCTTCTTGAGGTTATCGAACATCATGCGCCCGTACCGGAGGGCTTCGACGACGCTGGAGAAGGAGTCCAGGAGGACCATGTCGGCAGCCTCGATGGCAATGTCACTTCCTGACCCCAGCGCGATGCCGACGTCGGCGGCGCGCAGAGAAGGAGCGTCGTTGACGCCGTCACCGGTCATGCCCACGATCTGATGACGAGCCTGCAGCTCACGCACGATGCGCAGCTTCTGTTCGGGCGTGGTACGCGCGAACACGATCTCTTGGTATCGGGCCAGCTGGTCCCACTGATCTTCGTTGAGGGTCATCAGCTCCGGACCGGAGAGGACGATGGCTTTTCGCGGGGAGGACTCGAGGTCGTCCATGATGTGCTTGATTGACGGGTCGACGACGGTCATGTGTCGGTGGAGAGCGGAGACGTCGTCGATCTCCGAGCGGGGGACGCTGATGGTGTTGCACTCTGCTGCGATTGCTTGGGCTGTGAGGGCGAAGTCGCCCGTGACCTAAGTTATAGTCAGCGTCTCTCGTCCAAACACTTTTCTCTATTCCGAACGTACCATGAAAATGCGGATGCCGGCACCACGAAGGGTATTCACGACCGCCGGAATCTCGGGGCGGGGAGGATCGACAATACCAACAATACCGACCAGCGTAAGACCGGACTGGGCTTGCTTGTTGATTGCCGTCTCATAGGCGCTGTCGGAGGGATGGTTTGGAAGCGCAGATCTAGAGATGGCCTTGCGTGCGAGGAGCAGGACTCTGCGTCCCTGAGAGGACCACTCATCCTTGATGTTCTCGATCGAGGCGCGGGTCGCGGGATCCAGAGACATGGTGTATCCAGAAGGGCTCACGTAGTTGCTGAGTCTGCTCATGAGGATTTCAGGGGCACCCTTGATCGTCAAAAGACTGCCAGACAAGTCAGCTTCTCGTTCGTGGGATCCGTGTCAACTTCGTCTGCAGACTTACACATCACCAGGCTGAAAGACTGAAGCGGTATCAGAAGGCAGAGCAAGAGACCGGCCATCGGGATGCGAAAGGCCAAGGGCGCGGATCATGAACTTGTTCTTGCTGTTGAAGGCCAGCTCGTACTTTGTGGACCAGCAGCGTTTGAGCTCAGCAACCTGCCCTAGGCTCTCGGAGAAGCGTAGAATAGCCTGATCCGTGGCGTCGCCATGTATGACACGCTCGTGGAGAGGCAAGCGCATAGTAGCCGCATCGAACTGTCCCGCATTACAGAGACCGGCGACGGCCCGAAGTTGGTCCAGGGCGTTGTTGTTGGGAGGGGAGTGCTTGTTCACCGCCATAGCATCACGAGCACCCTGAGCAGACATCCTGTTGGTCCCGATGGCGCACTCGGTGACGACCATCTTATTCTACACCAAGCTTAGTATTCGCTCTGGTCATTTCTTCAAAGCCACAATCGACGCACCTCAGTCAGAGTACCGGTTTTGTCGGAGCAGATGACAGAGACAGAGCCAAGGGTCTCCACCGTCTTGAGAGACTTGCAGAGGATCATGTTCTTGCGCATCATGTTGGCGCTAATGGTCATGCTGGCCGTCAGAGCAACAGGAAGACCCTCGGGAATGAAAGCCACCGCAACCGACACACAAGAGATGATCAGATTGGGGACGTTGATCCAGTCGGGATACTTGACTCTCAACCACGTAGCCCTGCACGTGCAGGTTCATCAGCAAACTGTCAACCCTTTGACCACCCGGAGAACGCCACGCTTACCAGACAATCAGAACCAAGACGATCATGAGAAACATGACGGAGCAAATGATTAACACAAAGTGCAGAACCTCACGTTCCAGCGTCGTCAGTCCCTTTTTCGGCTCGTTGGTCAGCTTCGCGATGCGGCCGAAGATGGTGTTATCGCCCGTCGCCACGACAACACCAGTACAGGTGCCAGACACACAGTGAGTGCCCTGCAGACCAATGCATCGTGTTTCCAGGTAGTTATTGTCAGTAGAATCGACGGCTGCAGGCAAGGGAACCGATTCTCCTGCAGTTGTGCTATCGTCAGCCAGACGTTCAAATCTGTTCTGACGAAAGAATGGGACAACCAGGGGAAAAGACGTACCAGTTAAGATGGCTCTGTCAAACTTGGCATCCGAAGATACCTCGAGAAAACGCACATCAGCCGGCAACTTGTTCCCAGACTTGATGACCAGAATGTCTCCAGGCACAATCCGATCAGCCATCAGCTCGACTTGGTTCCCGTCGCGCATCACCATGCAGTGATCCGGAAGCATCGTCTTGATCGAGTTCATGACCCGCGAAGAAGACCAGTCCTGCCACATGTTGAAGGCAGCCTGGATGAAGAAGACAGCCAGCAGCACGATGGCGAGGGCAAGGTTGGCAACGGCCGGGGGGCTTCCCAGAGGCTTCCATGCGATGAAGACTAGGACAGACGCCACGAGCAGCACCGTGCCGAATCCCTTGAAGAAGTATCCAACGATCCTTTTCGTGTTGTGTGAGGGAGGCGGAGAAGGCGCGTTCTTGCCATAATGGGTGATGCGGCGCTGAATCTGGTCTGCGGAGAGGCCATCGGCGAGGGAAGAAGAAAGACGGCGGAGGACCTCGTCGACTGGGAGAGTGTGCCATTCGAGCTCGGATAAATCTACCGGAAGACGCGTGGGTTAGTCCTGTAATGTCATCAAATCCCAAGATAAAAAAAAAAAAAAAGCCTCATATGTATTCAAGCGTCGACGTACCTGTTGCGACACCTTTGGCCTTCTTGGCTTTCTCGGCTTTCGTTTTGTACTCTTCAACCTCAATAGACCTTTTTCCTACATCAGCAACAAGCCAATGAAAGAGGTCTTGGTGTTCCTCTAGTTGTGCTTCCAGAAGAGGATCAGTGAGATTGGGAGACCGCGCTTACACGGTGCGGTATTGTATGGGCAGCTCGGCCGTCACATCGATCGAGTTGCGCCTGGACCGAACCGAGTGAATCGACAAGGACGTGTTGGAACGGACACGATGCAGAGGAGGGCCAGGATTCGACCTATGCCCTTTCCTGCCGGCCTCCTCGTCGGCGTCCCAGCGAACGCGTTCACCGCCTTGGGTCGGGGCTTGGGTCTTGAGCTCAGACTCGTCCATTTTCTGGCCGTGGAATATTCCTGTCTGAAACGTAGAGCCCCGAGAGGACACAGGCACGGTGCTGTCTCAAGACGTGTATGAGGGACGGGATTTCAGAACAAGAAGGGCGGAGGGGAGACAGAACGTAGGAGGTGAGAGCAAGCTTGTCAACGGATCTTCACAGCAAAAGGCCTCACGTTCCACGTCGGAAAGGGTCTTATATACACTTTGACGAAAGCGAGGGCATGGAGGAGGACCAGACGCGCAAGACGTGACCATGTTAACCATATCCAGGAATGGTTCTCGGCAATTTCTCTCGTCTGCCAAATGTTTACAACAGACCGGTGCAAACTCAGTCCAGAATGGGAGGGCTGAGGCAGCCGTTGCAGCGGAAATTGCGGCCACCGCGCAGACATCATCACATGGCATGGTCCGGGACGCTTCGCTTGAACTTGTCAGGACTTATCTGGGATGGTAAGTGAGAGGCAATAGAAATCAAGCAAGTTGAGGTTGGGGAGGTAGGGAGGGGAGTGGGCTACGGGACGGTCGTGGAAGCGCGGCTAAGTCTTTTTCTTCTCCCTCTCAAGTCTGTGACACGGCACGAGGAGACTCGAGGGTGCGCTACTCCAAACAGGCCACTCCAGTCTTGAGGCAGCCTGCACTCGGCGCAAAGAGACCAAGGAAGCAAGAGGACGCAAGAAATCTTAACAAGTGATGACAACGACGTGCGAAGATGGATGGAGGCCAACTTGGACGTTGTATCTTAAGCGCCAGGAGGCGGTGGAATAGCACAGCAAAGACAGGGCAATTCCAACGTGTCCGCCGTACTGTGACTTCGAGGGATGAGGCACAGAGAGAGAGAGAGAGAGTGAGTGAGTGAGTCAGTTCAGGCCAAGCTTGCAGCTCACCCCCTCTCCCGGGCTAAGCCAGGCCGGGTGAGGAAAGCCGGCCAGCTTGTTTTGAAATTGAGGACATAGGAAGGCAGCGAGCGTGTTAGAAAGAAGAAGCATTGCGCGCGTGCGGCCGCAAGAGGGAGGCTCGGTTGGGAAGGGGACCAGAGAATAAATCGCTCATAGAAAAACCGGTGTAAGTTGGTGTTGCGAATTTACCACGACTTGAAGTCGATGGAGTTGGATATCCAAGTATCTCTTGGCACATGGGAGGCTCACTCGTGACTTGCCAGTGACAACCAATCATAGTTTTGGCGCATCCTGCCCCGTGCTTATTTTTTTCTTCCCATTCTGTCTCGGTCCTGTAGATCTTTGCCCAGACTAATAAGGCGCGGGTTGTGTTCCCAACGCGTGGACTGCCAAGGTAACAACAGCCAGGATGGCATGGGATGTGGGTGTAGAGTCCAGCCTTAGACTAGGGCCCTGAGTCTTGTTTTCCTCAGTCGAGTTGCAGACGCTGTTGCAGAGCGACATAGAGGGGCGGATGGGTGAAGAAGGAAGAGGAGACGGCGTCGTGATGGGCGAGGAGTAGGAGTGAGAGAGCTCCCCTTACCCTTCACAGCCCACGCCCTAGGGTAAGTTGTAACTCAAAACACCCATCATCCCCTACAGTCCTGCTGTTTAAGTTACCGAGGCACTGTTGATTACCAGCTTAGGACTTGAGGGATTCTCTGCCCAGCAAGCCGCCGCTGAATGCTCACTCACTCACTCACCGCGGGAGACAAGCGAAGAGAAAAAAACGAATTAGACCCTGTCCTGTCTTTGATTGGCCAGCACTGCCACACTTCTGTTTCTCTCCCCCAAAGCCATCCCCCATTGGTCGTTCGTCTCCGGCGCTCACTTACGCTGAGATTTAGGCGTATGCAATGCAGAAAGACGTGGACGTGATGCGGCGGCACACACAGGAGTATACGCATTCTCGGGTTGCTGCATTCAGCTAGCACCAAGAACGTCCAGCACTCTCACTCTCCCACTCCAAAGCCTCGCTGAATTGATTCCTGACGGAAGCTCTCGAGTCCCAACGAAGGACTTCACTGAATATTGAATGAGCTTCTTGCCCGTCTCGTGTCAATCCCAAAATACATCCTACTGCGTCTTTGTGCGGTCGGCCGCTGTCAATTTCTTTCATCACCAGCCGCCGCCGGCTCTCACCGAGACGGGGAAGCACAGCCATCCAGACTCCCGCAGCCACCGCTCATTAAAGAGAGATCGCGCTTTATTGACCATACCTGTTCGCTAAATGACGTTGGCAGACGACCGAAGACGGATCAAAATCACAGCCCATCCCGCTTACTCGGCTGCTTAGCCCGCGCCCCCAACCAGCCTGCTTTGCTTGCTTGCTGCGTATTCAGGGTGCAAGTCGTCAGGTCAACAAAGTGCAACCGTGAATACCACACTCCTAATTGGGCTTCCGCCGCCTACCTGATAGTACACGTACATTCACTGCCACACTTTCCCCCCTCATCTTCGAGAGTGTCCCTGGCCCTATCTCCTCGACCCAAAGACGAAACAGCGCGTCCAAGTGCTGCATCTGCTCCCGGGGGGTCGCCAATCAACCACAGCCAGCCACTTACAGATGAAAACCCACCACCCGCCGGATTGACAGCGCTGAGGCAATTCTTTCAAGCAATGCCTCGGTCCGCAAAGTGACGATATGAGCCTTTTTTCTTCTTCTCATCTGTAAAACCAGCCTTCTGATATTGAAGACGTCGTGTCCTGCCCTGCCCCCCCCTCCCCCCAAACTAGCGCCGATCTCATCACGCGGCTCATACTATAGTACAGTCCGCACCCCTGTAAATGCATCAGACTCGGGCACCATACCTATGTATATTTTAAGGGAAAACTATATATTTCGGAATATAGCTATGATTTATAATTACGCCTACTACACTACTTAAAAATTAAATCCAAATATATTAAAAAGAAAATCCAATTCTTATGATTATACTAATATAAAAAAGTCCCGAATTAAATATTATTTACTATACTATTATTACTACTAGAGTAAGTAACTCCTAAATACCCTTAATACGCCTACCTCTACTATAGTAATATACTTATAATCCTCTATAAATTATAGGAGGTTATTAATACTAATAAGAGCTTTAATAAGCCTAAAATTAGGCATAAGACTTACCTCTTTAATATTATCCTCCTCCTCTAAGGTATAGATATATCTATTTATAAATAATAAGACTTAGTATTTATAATCCTCTAATACTCTTATTATAACTTCCTCTACTATATAAGGCTCTCCTAGGGTATTATTCTCTTCTATAGGGTAAAGGAACTCCTCTAGTATTTTAAAGGACTTAGTTAATATTACTACTTACTAATAAAGGGTAGCTAAGTTATCTAGAGCTAGTTATTCTATTACTAAGGATATTAGAGTTACTAAATTAAGCTTAATAAGTAAAGAGTATCTCTAGTAGTTCTAAACTATTAATAACTTTAATATAGAGAAGAAGGCTTTAGATACCTAGTAAAGTATAATTCGTAGATCTATTAGCTTAACTAGATTAATAACCTTAATATCTATAAGTTTATTTATAACCTAAGCAAGGAGGTTATATTAGTAGTAGCTCTTAAAGGTATTAATAATCCCTTAGTCTATTAGCTAGTATTATAAGGTTATATTTAGTAGGAGAAACTCGATTTAAATATTTAAAGGTAGTAGCTTTAACTCCACGCCTAATATATAGGTAGAGAAGTTATCTATAAATAGTAAGACCTTTTAACTTAGCTTCTAAGACTAAATATAGGTATAAAAGTATTATAGCTAGCTTTTTATAATAGATCCTATAAACTAGGCGTTCTTATTATACTTCTATATAATACTAAAAGCCTTAAAGTTAAAGCTACGAAGCGTATATAGAGTCTTTGACTTTCTAACTACTTATATATAAAGAGGATTGTCTCCTATTATATTAGTAGTAAGGCCTAGTAATATTTAGGATTTATCCCTCTTAAGCCCTGCTTTATAAGAAATAGAGAGGCTATATAAGGAACAATAGCGGGCGCAGGATATAGAGCTAACGCTATTAGTAAAACATCGGCGAATTAGTAGTAAATATATATCCTCTTAAGAAAACTCTATAAGCTAGAGACTTAGAAGGTTAGGTAATAGTTTAATATAACTATATATACCTACGTTCTAGTATTCTAGCCTTTCCTAGTTTAGGCTTATAGCTATACTCTTATAACTTTATTACTTCTACCTCAATTTAAGAAACTAGCGCTAATTAGAATATCTAAAACGAACTAGTAATAATATACTAACGAATTAGTAATAGAGTTTAATTATAATAAACTCTAGGCTAGGTATATAGAATATAACTAATAGGGTTTTAGCTAATATAATATAGGTTACTCGCTAAGCCCTAAGATATAAGGAATATAGCGTAGACGCCGCGCTAGGGGGATAGATAACCCTAGTAATAATATAATAGGAGAGATAATCCTAAGGGGGTAAGCCTAATCCTAAATAGCGCTAGAGTAAGTGGACCTACCCTTACTTAGTAAATAAATAGCGAGTAGTAGCTAATAGAGCACCCTGCCTAAGACCCCCTAAGAAGCTAGCGTCTTAGGTATCCTTACCTAAGTAATAGGATTACTATAGAGATAGCAGGAGAGTCTTATAAAGCAGATATATCTATAATAGTAGTAATATAAGGAATAAACTACTACCCTATCATAAGAACTTACTAACTACCTAGTAGCGATATTATAGGGCTAGGCTAGAAGGAGACCTAGCTTAGGCTAACTTTATAGTATTTATTCGCTAATAATATATTAACTTAGAGCTTTAAGAGCAGAGGTACTATAAAAAGCTAGATATAATAAGATAGAAGGAGATATAGTTACTAATATAGTTCTTTATTAAATAGTTAGTAATATATTAGAACTTAGGTATAGTTAATATAGAAGATAGTAAAGCTAAGGCTTATATATTATATTTCTAACTAGCCCCCTTTCTATATAAAGAGCTTAAATATTAGAAAGTTAAAATATAGAGACTAAGGGATATAGCTATAGAAGTTGAATACTTATAGGAGATATATTACTAATAGGGTAGTAAGACCCTATAGAGCGAAAATAGGAAGCGATATATAAGTAAAGAGTATATACTAAAGGTCCCCCCTATAGCGAGGGCGAGCTAAAAGGGGGGCTAGTAAAGCTCTAGCTATAGAACTATATAAAGTGCCTAGAGCTTAATACCTTACTAACTAGTTAGTAGTATATTATAGGGATCTAATAGGAGCTAGCCTATATTTAGCCCTAATATATAACTTATAATATCTAACCCCTTAGTATACTTTAGCTATAAGAAGAAAGGGTATAGGAGGGTAGACTACCTAAATAAATAATAAAGCGTAAATAAAATACTAGTAGGATACTAAGCGTTCGCTAGGAAAGCGAGGGTTAATATAATCTAAATCTATAAGGGAGGTTAAGGACCTTAACCTATTAGAAAGCAAATAAGCTAGGGGATTATACTAATAACCCCTATACTTATATTAAAACTAGATACCTTCCTAAGGGGAGATATTATAAAAGGATAGGTAATTATTCTCTAGAATATTACTAAATAAGAAGTAGTAATAGATATAGATTCCTATTCCTAAGTTAATATTATTAGTAGTTAACTAATAAAATCCCTATAATTATAACCCGTAGTAATATATACCTCTATATTAGAGGGGTTTAATAGGTCCTCTATAATAAGCTAGAATATATACTAGTTAACCTTCTTCCTTATTAACTTAAGGGGATAACTAAGAAAGATATAATAACTCTTTGCTAAGGCTCCCTACCCTAAAGGAGCAGGGGACCTCCTCTTATTATAATACTCTATAAGAAGGGAGGGTATTATAATTAATACCTAGATAAATACCTAGGGATATAAGTACCTTAGTATTACTAAGCTATTAGCATTTATATAAGAGGTTATTAAGAATAGCTAGAAGGCCTATATTATATATATTTTAGGGAATATCGCCCCCTATAAGCTACTAATAGAGGCCCTAGGCGAAGAGGATACCTTAGAGAGCAAAGTAGAATTATTACTAGAGCTACTTAGTAAATAGGTAACGTTTAATAAGTAGTTAGTAAAGGAATACCTAGCCCTAGAGGGTATAGAATATACTATTAACTTAGTTAAAGGAAAGAAACCTCTATATAGGCCTATTTACTAACTAAATAAGTACTAGCTAGAGGAGCTCTACTAATATATTACTAATAACTAAGTAATAGAGCGGATTTAACCCTTAATAAGCGAGGTAGGCGCCCCTATTCTCTTTATACCTAAGAAGGATAGATCCTTATACTTTTATATAGATTATTAAGGCTTTAATAAAGTAATACTAAAGACCTAATATCTACTCCCCCTTATTAATAAGCTATTAGATAGGCTTTAGGGAGCGAAATAGATCTTAAAGATCGACCTTTAAGATATATACTACTATATCTATATTCAGCTAGAAGATTACTAGAAGATAGCTTTTAGGACTTATTATAAGCACTTTAAATATACTATTATACTATTTAGACTTATAAACGCCCTAGTAACGTTCTAAGCGTATATTTACTAAGCGCTCGCTAAGCTACTAGATATCTATTATATTACTTATATAAATAATATTATAATCTACTCTAAGATAAGAGAGTAGTATATAAAAGACCTTTGCTAAATACTCTATAAGCTTCGCTAGTAGGCGCTATATACTAAGCTTAGTAAGTATAGGTTCTACTAATAATAAGTAAAGTTCCTAGGGTATATTATTATACCTAAAGGTATATTAATAGATTAAACCTATATCCGAGCTATTACTAAATAGAAGCTACCTAAGACCTATAGGGAGATCTAAGTCTTCCTAGGATTTTATAACTTCTACTATAAGTTTATTATAAGCTATTTAGGTATTATAGCCCCTATAATATCCCTACTAAAGGGTAGTAAGAATAGTAAGAAGGGAAGCGAATTTTACTAGCTAGAAGAGGCCTAATAAGCCTTTAAATAGCTCTAAGCTGCTTTCTACTTAGTAACTATTCTCTAATATTAGGACCTAACCTGCGAAATAAGGGTTAAAACGGACGCTTCTATAAAGGCTATATCTAGTATCCTATTATAATATATTAATAGCTAGTAGTAACTAGTTACTTATTATTTATAGAAGCTTAGCAATACTAAGTAGTATTAGGGAGTAAGCTAATAGGAGCTTCTCGCTATAATTAAAAGCCTAGATTACTAGGCTTATTACTTTTAGGGTATATTAAAAAAGTTTATAGTTCTAATAGACTACTAGGTACTAAAGGGAGTTATTAGTATATTAGGGTAAGACCTTTAGGGAAGGCTTGCTAGATAGGTATATAAACTCTTAATATTTAACTTTAACCTAGAGCATAGGTTAGGGGTTATAAACCTAGTAAATAGGCTATCTAAGAGGCTAGATTATATAGAGGGGGAGGTAAAATATAATAATATACTCTTAACCCTAGCGAGGAAGCTAGGGTTTGTTAGTAACCTACTAGTAGACCTCTAGATAAGTATTATTACTTTATAAAGTAATATAGAGAGCTTAAGAGTATTTATTAATATTATAAGGGCTAGTATAAAATAATACCCCTTCTAGATAGATAGCTCTAGGGGTAGAGACGCCTTAGTCTCTAGTTAGTATAGCACTCTATAATATACTAATATTACTATAACTATAGTAGCTATAATAACTTAACGCTAAAGAGTAAGGGAAGACGCGGAGAATACTTAGCGAGAAGTTACTAACCTAGAGGACTTACTTAGAGCTAGGGTTACTATAGCGTAGTAGTATATCCTATGCTAAGTTATAAGGGAGCTTATAATAAGTAAAATAGTATATAGTTAGTAACCCTCTAAAGTAATAGAAAGTCTTATCTATAGACTATAAGCTAATAACTTATACTACTATACCTAATTAGAGAGAGTATATAGACTAGCTAGTAATCATAGGGGCTATATAATTAATAGCTATAGAACCTTATTCTATAAGGGAAGGTTAGAGATACCCTAGGAGAGGTCCCTAAGACTTAAAATCCTTTACTAATACCACGATAACCGTAGGGCGGGTTATATAGGGGTAAATAAGACTACTAAGTTAATCTTAAGGAAGTTCTACTAGCTAAACTTAGCTATAGATATATATAATTATATAATAGGGTACTATATATACTAAGGGATCCGGGTTCCGAGGTATAAGCCCTATAGAAAGTTATACCTACTACCCCTACTAGTATACCTATTTTAGGAAATTAGTATAGACTTTATTACTAAACTACTACCGAGCTATTAGTATAAAGGCAGGGAGTATAACGCGGTTCTCGTTATTATATACTAGATAACTAAGTTCGCTATATTTATTCTAATAATAAAGTAGCTAATAGCTACTAAGTTAGTATAGATTATCTATAAATAAGTAGAGTGCTATTTTAGCACCCTAGAGGGTATTATTAATAACTAAGATAAGCTCCTTACTAGCTAATTTTAAGAGGAATTTATAAGAGAGAGGGCTATTAAGCGCTACCTCTCTACTATATATTACCCCTAGACTAATAAGTAGTCCGAAAGGACGCACTAGATATTAGAAAAATACCTACGAGTATATACTAGTAACTTACTATAAGAATAAGCTATCTAATTACCTGAGGCCGAGTTTATATATAATAATAGTCGCTATAGTACTACTAGCTGCTTGCTAATAGAGGCCCTATAAAGCTACTACCTATATTATATAGAATATATAACCCCTATGAATAGGGTTATAATATAGAGTATAAGGGAGTAAATTAAATATATCTTAAGGCTTTATAAGAGGGCCTAGGAATAGTAGTAGAAGGCTACTAAGGTATAAGCTAAGTATTATAATGCGAGGTATAAGGAATAGACCTATTATTAGGGATAAGTTATTAGGCTATTAATAAAGAACTTCTAGTTTAAGAATAAAAAACTAACGCCTAGGTTTATATAAGTAGTTATTATAGAACTAATTAGTATATAAGCTTATAGAGTTTATCTACTACTATAGTACTAAAGGATATATAATATATTCTTAGTTACCTTATTAGAACTATAGGATAATTACTAAGTAAGTAGTAAAAGCTTACTTATATACCTAGAGCTTAAGGATAAGCTAGAGGAATAGGAGGTTAAAGAGATTATTATATAGCAAGGTATTAGTAATAATATATAATACTTAGTTAAGTAAGTAGGTTAGCCTATAGAATATAATATATAGGAACCTATAGAGAACTTAGCGAATACGCACGAGGCTATTTATAAGTTTAATAGATAATATAAAAAGGCTTATAAGAAGTAGGACAACTAGCTACTAAAACTACTATAATAGGTTAGTAATTATAAACCATAAGACTATAAAATAGAACTTAGTTTAGAAGTAAAACGTTAATTAAATTAAGTAGCGAATTATTACTAAAGCTATAGTAAAAAGGGGTATTATCCTATAAAAGGGGAAAAGAGCTAATTATCTAATTAGTCGTCGACTTCTTAGGATAGCTATAGGGGCGACTACTATAACTACTATAATTATAAGTAGTACTACTATAACTACTATAGCGACTAGTTACTAAACTAGCGCTATTAGTATCCCTACTATCGCTACCTATAGGCTAACTACTAGCTAACTTACTACTAGCGCTACTACCCGACTCGCTACTAGAACTATTACTATTAGAAATAGTAATAATAACCTTAGCTCTCTTAGTCTTCTTTACTAACTCTTCGCTACTACTTTAGCTATACTTAGTAGGGGTACTAAGGTAGGAGGCGCGAGAGATAGAGCGAGTATTAGTAATAGTAATAAAGTAAGAGGGGATATTATTAGTAGTATACTTAGTAAGATTTTCCTAAAGCTCCTTATAAAACCTAGGGAAAAAGGTAATATTATACTTATAGGTATACTTAGGGACTAGCTTTATTAAAGGGTTATTAAGTAAGTAGTTAATCTCGTTATAGAGGTAGTTAATAGGACTATTTTTATAAATATATACTAGCTAGGCGGCGTTTAGGCGCTAAAGAATATTAATATTATTATAAAGGGTACTAACTTAAAACCTAGTAATTAGTAGGATATAATTAGCGAGGGAATAGTAAGTAATAGCTTATATAGACTAGGATATTAAGCGCGAGGTGCTTATAGATAGAGGCGAGCTCCTAGAGCTAAAGCTACTCTATATTATAGCTATTACTACTAGTAGTAAGATTATAAATAAGCTTAGTAATATACTTCTATACTACTAAATAGTTACTAAGTATAGCTAGAATATAATA
>JAVHLU010000860.1:0-44497 GCA_036785755.1 Colletotrichum ledebouriae | reverse complement strand
CTACTATTAGGGATAAGTTATTAGGCTATTAATAAAGAACTTCTAATTTAAGAATAAAAAACTAGCGCCTAGGTTTATATAAGTAGCTATTATAGAACTAATTAGTATATAAGCTTATAGAGTTTATCTATTATTATAGTACTAAAGGATATATAATATATTCTTAGTTACCTTATTAGAACTATAAGATAATCGCTAAGTAAGTAGCAAAGGCTCGCCTATATACTTAGAGCTTAAGGATAAGCTAGAGGAATAGGAGGTTAAAGAGATTATTATATAGTAAGGTATTAGTAATAATATATAATACTTAGTTAAATAAGTAGGTTAGCTTATAGAATATAATAATTAGGAACCTATAGAGAACTTAGCGAACGCGCACGAGGCTATTTATAAGTTTAATAGATAATATAAGAAAGCTTATAAGAAGTAGGATAATTAGCTACTAAAACTATTATAATAGGTTAGTAATTATAGACTATAAGACTATAAAATAGAACTTAGTTTAGAAGTAAAACGTTAATTAAATTAAGTAGCGAATTATCGCTAAAGCTATAGTAAAAAGGGGTATTATCCTATAAAAGGGGAAAAGAGCTAACTATCTAATTAGTTATCGACTTCTTAGGATAGCTATAGGGGTAACTACTATAACTACTATAACTATAAGTAATACTACTATAACTACTATAGCAACTAGTCGCTATACTAGCGCTATTAGTATCCCTACTATCGCCGCCTATAAGCCGACTACTAGCTAACTCGCTACTAGCGCTACTACCTAACTCGCTGCTAGAACTATTACTATTAGAGATAGTAATAATAACCTTAGCTCTCTTAGTCTTCTTTGCTAACTCTTTACTACTACTTTAGCTATATTTAGTAAGGGTATTAAAATAAGAGGTGTGAGAGATAGGGCGAGTACTAGTAATAATAATAAAGCAGGAGGGGATATTATTAGTAGTATACTTAGCGAGATTTTCCTAAAGGTCCTTATAAAACCTAGGGAAAAGGGTAATATCGCGCTTATAAGTATGCTTAGGGACTAGTTTTATTAAAAGGTTATTAAGTAGGTAGTTAATCTCGTTATAGAGGTAGTTAATAAGATTATTATTATAAATATATACTAGCTAGGCGGCGTTTAAGCGCTAAAAAATATTAATACTATTATAAAAAGTACTAACCTAAAAACTAGTAGTTAGTAGGATATAATTAGCGAGGGAATAGCAAGTAATAGCTTATATAAACTAGGATATTAAGCGCGAGGTACTTATAAATAGAGGCGAGCTCCTAAAGCTAAAGCTACTCTATATTATAGCTATTATTACTAGTAGTAGGATTATATATAAGCTTAGTAATATACTTCTATATTATTAAATAGTTACTAAGTATAGCTAGAATATAATAATAATAAAAAGGGGTTAGGATACTATTACGCTCCTAGATCTAGATCTAGTAGAATATATTCTAAGTAGTCTAAGCTATATCCTAAAGCTACTAGGGGACCTAGGAAATATTAATATATAGTAACCTATTAGTAAATTAGTAGAGACTTATAGTAGCGTATTTCTTCTTATTAAAGTTATAATAGATATACTTCTATATATACTTATTATATATATAGTAAAGGTAGATAATATCCTAATATATTTTATAAAAATAGCTAAGGTAAAGATAGCTACTATTAGTATTACTAGTAAGATCGCTAGAAAAGATCTTAGGATTATAGAGGTATTTTATAAGAACTATACCTATATATATAATATAAGATATTATAGAGAGCTATTAGTAAGATACTAGAGAGGGATATAAGTAAGATTAGAGGAGAGAAGAGAAATAACTTAATAATTATAATAAAGGCTTATAAAATAAGTACTAAAATAGGAGAGGTAGCTAGATTAAAAAAGATTATAAAGAGGAGAAATTCTAACTAGGTTAGAGACCTTAAAAAGAAGATACCCTTTTATATTTTAAGTCGCTAGGTAATAAGGTAAAATAATTACTAGTTATATACTACTAAATAATTATATAACTATTAGTAACTAATTAAAAAATAATAGTAATAATTAAAATTTAAGAATACTTATAATATACTAGGGAAACGAAAATACGTTATTTATTATAACTACTTAGATCTAGTGCGGAGGGTAAGAGTAGATAATATAATAAAGGCATAGAGAGGCCGGCCTATAGTTAGTAATAATATCTATAATAACGCAGAGCTATATTACCCTACTAGTACGCCTTAGGGACTAAGGCTTTAGAGGGGGGGGTAATTATAAGGAATAATAGCAGGTATAGGATATAGAGCTAACGCTATTAGTAAAATATTAGCGAATTAGTAGTGAATATATATCCCCTTAAGAAAACTCTATAAGCTAGAGACTTAGAAGGTTAAGTAATAGTTTAATATAACTACGTATACCTACGTTCTAGCATTCTAGCCTTTCCTAGTTTAGGCCTATAGCTATACTCTTACACTAGGTAGTATATTCCTTCTATTTACTTAAAAACTTTAGAAATAGGGGTAATAGCTTCTAGTATATTATACTAAGTATTACTAGTACCTTATGAGTAATACTTATAGGGGTTTATATAGCTATATATTAGCTATTCCCCTACTTAACCTCTTATAACTATTACTAGAGGGACTTTATTACTATTATTAAATTAGCTTATAATAGCTTATCTTAAGTTTTAGCTATATTATTATTAACTATCTTACTAACTAATAAGGAGTAATACTTAACTTATTATTATTATTATAATAATAAGCTTAAATATATAAGGGGTTAGACCTAAGTTTATTTATAAGAGGTTATTATAATACTATTTATTTAAGCTAAAGAGGAAAAAGAGAAGTTTTCCTCTCTAGTAGAGATTTTACTAGTTTATAAGGAATAACTAGGTAAGCCCTAGGTAAGCCCTAGGTAGCTCCCTAAGGTAGTAAACCTAGGTAGAAGCCTAGGTAGGCTTAACCCGGGCGTAGCCTATAATATTAGATAATTATATACTAGTAGTTTCGCTATTCTAATAACTATTATAATAAGCGATTTAGATTTATAAAGTTGTATTAGTTATATTACTATATAATAATAAGGATCCTATATATAGTTCAGGGTTAGAAACTAGGGTTAAATAAGCGTATTAATTATAGTTATATAAGCGAAGCTATCCTTATACCTATTTATAGTGCGACCTATGCTCTTATTATATGTATTATATGCGAATAAGCCCTTATATCGCTTTTAACGCCTCTAACCCTTATGCGGCCCAATATTACGCCGCGCTCAGCCCGCCTATTGCGATACGGCGCCGTTTGCGGTCGTAACAGGCGCGACGACCCCCGTGACCTCCGAACACTGACGGAAAAGCAACATGCGTCTCGGCACGCAGCAAATATCTCAGGAATTCTCAGAATGTTGTTAGCCAAGGGCATTGCACTCTCCCCCTTCTGGGAACATGGCCCAGGCGAGGCTCGGAACAGACGATATCGTAGCAATGACGACACACGAGGCTGGAACAACTCGGTGGACGGAACCTGCAAAGTGAACGAGAGGAAAAACTCGCCCGAAGAACGCTTTGCAACATGGCCGGAAACGGGAAAGCAAAGAAGAGCCCGCCGGCCGATATTGGAACATGCCGCGCACACACTTCCCAACTCGCCCCCTCTTGAGCCCTAGAAACGCCCAGCCTATCCTCAACACGGACGGAAACGGGTACTCCCTTTGCGGTTCTGTATGATGACTCTGACACGTACCGGGTAATTGGGAAACATGGCAGCCGAACTCACCCACAAGCATTCCAATGTTAGCTCCCAAGATTTGCATTCCAACGTTCGTGCTCGCCACATGCACGCCACGCCGTCCTTGTCCAGGTGATGGCCGCGAGTCTTGACCATGAGGAGACGGCATGATGCTCGGTTCCTCGAGAGATGATCTTCACTTCGGCCTTCGCCTGGCGACTCGACCACGATGCCTTGTTGATGACGTAGGAAGATGTAGGAACTGAACAACTGCGCATCAAATGTCCTGATATCGGTCACTTTGAGGTCTGTTCATTGAAATAATCTCTCATGTCATTAGACCCCGGCCGAATCTTGCGCCTGCTGAAAAGGCCTTTGCAGTGAGCAACAATTCCCCAAAAATTTGTCTCGTACAAAATTAGAGACCCGGCATAGTCTCCGTCTCACCCCAGGGGAAGGCCTTCCCGATGGGTCAAGAGCGATGCCGGCGTCGGTCATAGCCTCATAACCGGTATTCAGTGGATTAACAAAAGAAGACAATAGAGTTTTCGTGATACCATGACATCCGCCCAAACGTCGCACTGAAGGAGACAGTCGATGCTGCTGCTGCTGCTGCTTCTCTCGCTCGTCGCCGGATTCGCAAATGGGGAAAAAAAGAAAAAAAAAAAGCCTCCAGCAACCACCGACGCCTTTTAGGTATAACTCTCGCTGAAATGGGGCAAAGGATTGCCTCCAGCCACCTGGGAGAAAAATGCAGGCCCCCAATCCCCGATATTTTGGTCCGCAACCATTTGCCCCGTGAACTCCTCAAGATCCTCCAATGCGATACCGAGTCTCTGCCCTTGGTGCTGATTGACGTATGATTCGATATTGCCAATGCCCGTGCCTCCAACGCCAGGGTTCATGGCGGCCTCGCTTCCAATAGGTCCGGGAGCCGGTGCGAATGTTTGGGACGGTGAGTGTTGCGGTACTCCGCGTCCTTGATAGCCTTCCAAACCGGGGGGGTGTTGTCGCTCCGAGTACTGCGAGGTGTTGATCGCGGTGAAGGATGACAGACCTTGACGAGAATCCCTCCTACTTTCGACACCGCTGCCGCTGTTGTGTGAGTATTCGGGACCCATAGAGGAACTCCGCTCGAGCGTGCTGGCACGCGATCCGTCGGAAGCATCGTACCCCAGAGATCGGTCCTCGTCCATGATGATACCGTTGCTCGTAATCCTATCCGACTTCACCCTCCACTCCTCAAGCCCGCCGCCTCCGGCACCCAGTCGAATGCTTAATGCTCCGTCGCCACTTCGTCTCCCAGTCCGTTGTGTGTAGTCCATGAACACCTTGGTGAAGTACTGATCCATATCCTTGAAGTATGTGACATAGTTGGATGCCATGCTGAAATAGGGGGCGACTCGCTGCAGAGCGTTGAATGCAATCCCGGTATTGCCTGTTCTGGAAAGGTCTTGCATCGTTCCTGAAACCCGCTCCTGGATCTCCTCCTCGCTGACCATGTGATTCTCGGTATCCATTTGGGGGTAATGCCTGGCATAGATACCAACAAACGCAGCTTGCCAGATTGCGAATATGACGAGCGACGATTGAGGAAGCTTATCGCGGCAAGTCCTGATCAGATCGATAATCTCCCTCCCCGCCTTGAAAACATGCTCTGCGCTTCGAAACCAAAAGTCCTCGGGGACTGTCGCAGGATCGAAAACCGGCTCGTCTAGAGGTCCTACGGGCCGTTCGCATTTGATGGCGATAAAGGGAATGTACTCCCGGTGAAGCATGATCCGGCAGAGAGCACCAAGCATGTGCAGTGATACATACATGCTGTTGTCGTGTTTCCAGAAATTGGAGCTCGACCATGTAAACTCCTCCGGCAGATGGGCGTAGAAGGCTTCGACTTTCATGTTCAGCTGATAGAAGGTAGAATCCGGGTTCCAAGGCGGATATGTCTCCGTGTGACGACCGCCAGCAAAACTGTACTTGGTAATGTCTCCCCAAAAGTCCGCGAGCTGCACGAATCGACTCAGGACGCTGTCATCAATAGGTCGTTCCATCTCCTGTCCCACCTGTCGCAGGAACCCTGTATACACAGCGCGGCCGAGGTCGAAAGCGTGTTCGGTACAAGGGAGTTGTATCTGCAGTTCGTCGGATCGAACCATCGAAATTCGCTCAGAACCGCAGGACAGCAAGCGGTCTAGTATGAGACAACTGAACATGGTACGTCGTCTGATCTCCTGATCTTTCCATGACTCTGGATGCGCTGGCTTGTTTGACTGAGAAGGCCCGCTATTCCTTTTCCCACGGGATGGTTTGTCGCCGAAACCCAACTTCAAGCCCTGTGCCATACGGATTGCCACTCCGACGTACATCCAGGCTGCCAAGCCACCATTAGGCTGGCTCCATTTATACAAGCCGAGCATCAGGAAAGCCTGGACTCGTACCACAGAAGCGGACGTCAAGGCTGGTTCAAGAGGTCCTAGAGCCGCTGTAAGAGCATTTGCAAAGTATTCCGAAGCGGCAGAAGGATCTGCCCTTGGAAGAGCACCGCGGGATTTCGGGCCCGCGACTTTGTCATGCATTTGGTGTGCGACGTACTTGACCAAGTCTGGCTGGAATCTGGCCGTGAGTGCTAGGGTGCCTAGGAGGACTAGGTTGACATCCGCCGATGGTTTCTTGATCTCCTTGTCATGAATGACACTCTTCAAAGTTGGAAGATGCAGGAAGGGGAGTTCGGTAGCGAAGTGCAGCTTGTAGATGTCGAAAAGCTCGTACCATATTTTACCGGACAAGAACGGCATTGACAAGACTTCCTCGGCCTTTGCAGTTCCATCAAGTTGGAAGGAATCCTCAAGCTTCTTGACACGCTTTCGATCATGACCTGCTTCCCTGTCCTGCTTCGGCAAGCTGGGCGGTTCTGCCCGCTTAGCTGGCAAAGGTGTGGGTTCCGGAAATTCGCACTTGTGCCCGGCTTTGATGCACGTCTCGCAAGGTGATCCAGTGTTGTCGTTGTCGCATTTGATCTTGGACTTCCTACACCTCTGACAAGCTATGCTCGACCTCATGGGAGGCTTCATGGCTCTCGAGGGTCTCTTGCCGCTCGCGGCGCCCGTTAACGACGGCCTGGGCTCATCGTCGTCGAGCGCGGCAGAGGATTGACTAGACCTAGAACCGGCTAAAAGCTGTCTGTCCTGATGGTCTCCTATGGTGGCTGATGGTGGACCAGCAACACCCTCGGATGGCGAAAACGTTTCTTGGAATCTCCTTTTTGGTGTGGTTTGGGTTGAAGAAACTGTCCCGGAGTCGTCAGCGTTCTCGGGAGAGAGGATAGACTCGATGCGATAAATGGCTGAAATTGTGACGGTTCGGGCCTGTTATAGACCCGTGAACCTGGAGAGGGGTGGTGGATGTTGGGAGACGAGATCCGGATAAGATGAGTCGGTGCACCAAGTACCACTGTCCCCTCCTGGAAAACACGCGCAAATCCAGGGTCACCGTATTCGTGACAGAGTGGTTCGGGGGAGGAAGGACGGCAGGAAATGAGTAGTCGGACGGCTTAGACCAATGTCGTCCAGATGAGCTAGAATAAGGCGCCCTCGAGGTTCACGGCGAATAGGTACTGGCTGTCGACAGTCTGCAACCGACGGGTGTTTGCTTCAGATGGTACACGAGAGACCTGCAGCGGGCCGCGCAGATATTGTTCGGCGATGAGTAAGTGGACGAAGACAGGGCGGCGTCCCAGAATGGCTGATGGTCAGGTGGGCTTCGTCGTACGTCCCCAAAGCTGGAGAATGGCCAGCGAATTCCAGGGTAGAGGTGAAGCTAGTGGTTATTTCGTCGGTGTGTAGATATCGAAGGGTTTCTGTGTGAAACTCTGGGTGATATGACGGCGCACTGAGCGTGTAGGTCAAGAACAGTGACTATCGCAGGAGAGATGGAAGACATGCGCTCGCAAGAAAAGACGAAAAGATGCAGTAGGTACGCAAGGAACCAGAGGTAGGTTTGTCCAATTTAATCAGGGGTGGATGGCCGAGTAGAGCAATAAGCAATGAGGTGGTCTGAAGCTAGCATTCCCACGACGTGGCAGCCGGGGCAGGGAGGGTGAAAAGGGTTGGACGGCTCTGACCGTGCTGCTATAGGCCCGATTTGACTGTGTGCCGGGCGTCATCGACTAAGACAATGTTGGCTCGGCTCTCTCCCTTGCTTGTTGTCTCTCTCCATGTAATTAGCTTTGTTTCTCTGGCCTTCCCCGTCATGTGCTGTTCGTTAGCATTACCTGGATCGACAATGTCTGACTTAAGGCCAGACGCCTCGTAGCTTCTCTGCCGTCGCCCGGGCTGCTGGTTCTGTTAGAGTAGTCGTATGGAGACACTGTTGGGACAGTCAGAAAACACAGTCAAGGGAACAAAAGCTACCATTAGCAAAGAGCGACGCGTTGCGCCGTACGGGTGCGGGTGGTGTACCTATGTGCTATGCGGCTATGCCCCTCAGCCACCCCCAGAGCCCACGTCTCTGATCAACCCCACGCTCAGAAGGAATATGGAGCGGGTGGGAGGGATTGCCGCATGTGCGCATACGCAGAAGACAGAGGCCAAGTCAAGGTCGAAAGCAAGCAAGGACACTGGGAAAGATATCCGGGTGGTGCGAGCCGGAGAGGTGACGAGCTTCCCCGTCGACGATGGCATAGCTTTAAGTTGATGGGTATGCGTACGTGATGTCTGTGCAATGGCCCCGTTCGACGGAACACAGAGCGAGCTCGCCGAACATCTCGCGTGCATTCGGGTTTAGGTTTTCAACATCACCGCGTGAAAAGAGTATGTGTAGTACCCCCGAGCAATTTGCTTCTTTGATCTTGACCAGGGCCATTCGCTCGTATCTGACCGTCATCCACTGTTGCCTCACTTCCAGGCCCAACCAGGGAAGATAGGACAAGGACAGGATTGGGATTCAACTTGGTGGCCCCGCCTACAGGGTGGCCGGGGACTGCTGTGCTCAATCCCGGCACATCGATCTGTATTCGAACGGTTTATCAGCGGGAACGTCTGCAGTGGAACGGTAGGCGGAGAAAAATGGCGGAATTTGGCAGAGAGCATCGTTAATTTGTACACAGCTACGAAAAGTATGTGAATGCCGCGGCTGCATCGTGGGACTGGCATTCCCTGGCTTGTTGCCAAGTCATCCGACTTGATTGACATCCCCGTCGCTCTCAGTAGCTGCCATCGGCGCCCAGGGCCTCCCTAGACTTTTCCCGCATCGCTTAGTACGCGTCTACTGGGCGGCCCAGAAAACGCTCGCGTTGGCTCAGAAAGATTGTTCAGCGAAACTGCTTTCAAGTCTGTCTTTCCCCACGTCTCGAAGCTGGCAAGAGTACTACGTAACTTGCGCCATCATATCCCTGTCAGGTTCGCCGTCGCATCAGGCATGATGCTGAAGGTTTATCCTCTAGGCTCTTGTCATACGGGAACGACAGCGGCCGAAAGGGGATCAGTCAGCGATCGTTTTAGCGCCTGAAGGTTCTCGGTGGGCACGGGAGTGGCCCGCCAACTAAGGTCGGGTCGGGTGGTGGTTGAGGTGTGGTGACAGGTCCGGGACAAAGATGATAAGATGGAGCATCGCATGCTGGACAGATTCCCTCCGCGCCGCGTGGAACTCAGCCGAAGCATCCATAGCGGCTGGGGCTGGCGGTTGGTGGGTGTTTCTGGCGGTCATCGGTCATGCATGATAGTGAGTGGTCACGGCCAGAGATGGGAGCCATGGAACGGCGAGTCTTCCTCTCCTGGTCTTGCTTCGCACATCTCGGTCCGTGTCCCAGAATGCCCTGCTGCCGGCCTAGAAATCGACCGATCCCTCCTTATTGACGAGTCAACTGGGCCTCTGGAGGCAAGGATTTGTGGGCAGGGGCGGCAATGGCTTTCTGATTTGCAGGGTGGTAGCAGAGCGTTCAGCGCTTCAGCTGCAAAGTGTCATTGGATATCCAGACCTGGTTCGACAAGTCAGAAAGCGAAGACCAATCGAAGTGAAACCGAAAAGAAAGCAGTCGGTAAACCCCATTCGGTATCCGTCTCCCGGCAGTTAGCCGAGCAGATTCCAAACAGCGATGATCTGAATTTGGGAAGCATTTGTCGAGAAACAATTCGTCTGACTTTGTGCTTGTATGCGTGTGTCCGGACGAATTGTGTGGGAAACAGGCTTGTTCAGTCCGCCATGAGAAGGCATATTGTAAGGATTAACCCTGGCTTGTTTGCCATATTTGAGCTTCGTGGTAGCGGATCTGCCCGCCTAGGAAGCTGTCGGTTCGGTTGTCCGGCCATGGTGGTAGCCGGTCCAGTGCACGTAGGTAGGTGCTTTCTCCATTCCAGGTACTCGCAAGGAACCGACAAGAGAAGAGCAGCCAAAGACGAAGCAAGCCCGAGGGAGAAGATGAGCAGGTTGCCAAAATCGTAGACACGGTTTGGTAGCGGCTGAGGGCGTAGCTGGAAGTCCCTTGTCTCAGCAGCTGGGCGAAGATCAAGGATGGGCAATGATGAACTCCAAGTCGAAAACCCAGGATCTGAAGGGTCGGGTTGCGATCGGAGTGTATTGCGGTCCAGAGCAACCATGCTCAGAATGTCTCGCAAGGAGAGACAACGACCGATGGTTACACGAAAAAGAAGAGACAGAGAATGCCAGCCGCCATAAGCCCTTTCCGGATTACCACCAGGCTTTTGGCCATCGGCTCCGACCTCCAAAGATCGGCAATTGCGTTTGTCTTATGTAATCTTAACCCTACAGCACTTCCCTCAACCTACCTAAGCAGGCACCAAGGTAGCCATTTGGTACCTCGCAGCTGCTACCAGCTGGCGGTACAGAGGCAACATCGCTTCGATAGCAAAAGATGCCTGTGCAACCTGGATTTCGTTACCTTACTGTCTTTCCCCCAAATTACAGCATCGAATTTTGGCTGACATACACCTGCATCTCGACAAAAACCCCTGTTCTTCCCTTCTGCTTTGATCCAAAAGACCAAGAAGTCGCGCCTGTTCAAAGCATTTCCGCCGACGAGGCCATACCCGTCTAGTCGAAATGTCTTTCTCAGTCCCACCCTGGGAACATGTGCCACGAAAGGGTATCCTGGGCACATCAAGAGAATTGCCATGCAGCAGTTAAGCGATATGCGGTCGATCGCAGAGGGGCATGCGACACTTGAAATGAGGCGGAGAACTGCGTCATGCAGCATCAGCGACGCTTCTAAGTGATATCAGATGTCGCGGACCAGGAAACGTTTTCCGAGGGATGCCTCTCCTTCTCCGAGGAATATGCAACAGAGAAACAATCACAGAGAAACAATCCTCCTAATTGGCCCCCGGCTCTCGTCAGTCGCTTTCGTCCCTCGCAAGAATATGCCTGGTGCTCTCCTGTACGCTCCACTGCCTCCTAGAGCAGTACGCCGCCATCGTTTTCCGCGAAGATACTGCTAGTAGTGCCCAAGCCAAGGCATCATCAGCTGGTGCAGTAGCTCAGGAATTCACCGTCTCGTCGACTAAAGACGGTCCCGCGCGAAGCGTTACCCAACATATCATCGGTTTTTCGCAAACACGATCCTCAAAAACATCGCATTCTTGTCTCGGATGATTGAACACGCCAGTTACTGGCCAGACTCCCATCATCTTTATCCCACAGCCCATCCCTACGTCATCTGTCTGGGAACGCTCAAGTTTCGCTAACACAGCCAAACTGGGTTTCTGGACCTAATCAGAGCCACGAGGGCTCAACTGCCTCGAACTACGCGACCGATCGATGCCAAGAGTTTCCGAATAGGTGGGAAAGGGGCCCTTGAGGTTGAGACAAGTGACCAGAAAATGCCCGTTTCTATCCAGGAAGACCGAATCAAGTGGTAGCTTTGATTTACTGATTCCAACAGTAGCAGCCACTACCATATGTTTTTGGAGTTACTCAAATCTCGCCTGCATTTGAATCTGTCGCAGCTGGAAGGCTGCTGTTTTGGTCGAGACCAATGTTACATAACATCGGCGGCGGCGACGGTGGCTTGCAAGTAGTTTCTGGGCCGCTGTACAAGCCACCATTACGAAATGCTTCTTTTACGCACGTATTCAATTTCATATTCGACACTGGTTCATTTGAAGAACAGGAATCAGCATGACAGAAGTCTGTGAGAGCATTTTCCGCGCCAAAACGTGTTCGGACGGCGCCCGCGAGGGCTGGACCCGAAGTGAAGGAATGTTAAGTCATTGGACTATACTACCTGAATGCCTGCTCGCAGAGTTGCTTCTGCTGCGAAATTTCTGCTTGAGCAGTGAGACGTTCACGGCATTTGAGCCCCTTAATAGCTGCAAAAGGCGCTTAAATTTGCCTCTGCTATTCTTGAAGATGCGTTGGGTAGTTCTCGTGCGCAAGATTCTTGCCTTTCTTGCCCATCTCCGGCGCAACAAGCCTGTTGCCAAATCATGTCGAAGGATTGCCAATGCTCACTTGCCTGGTGGATGGCTTTGCGTGACGAGGTCTGGCTTCAACATATTACGATCGAGCAGGCCAAGTCGCCGCTCTCGTCAATTTCAGTCGTCTTTATCAAACTTGGTTATTCTCGGGCAGTTCTTCACCCGCAGCTTCCGCCGCTAGCTAATCTCAGAATTCCTCGATGGATGATCATGCCAGTTTTGAAGTCTGGGGAACCTGAGGAGAACCTTACTGAACCGGGTCTTTTATCGCCAACTTCCAGAACTTGGTTGCAAGAACAAAAATGGCGCCATGTTCAAGAGACCGCGCTCGTCGCAGTTGGTCCATGAGGCAGACGACTTTGAAGCGTCAACACGTGAATCAGAATTTGGTGGTCTTAGGGCAGTGGGCACGCACACGGTATATTGCTTCCCCCCGACATCCGGATTGTGGGGGCTGGTGATCGCTGAGAGCTGAATTGAGGGGTTCACGACCCTCCCTGAGAACCATCTACTGATACCCGAAAGGGCCACAATAATCGGAGTCGACACGACAAGGGCGGATGGGAGCTGCCAAATCCGGCTCGACACGTTCATCGAAACCTTTTCTTTGGTTCTCGATGGCCACGAGCCGTCCGGATGGTCGCATGGAGGGTCATCCCGATGGCGTTTGTAACTATGATGAGCCTCAATCCCTCCCAAATTGCTCGATATGTGTGACTGATCCACGAGCTACATGACGGCATTGGGATCGAAAGAGCATCCAATGCCTTAACCTTTGGCCTTCCCAAGGCATCAATGGAAGAACTTCCTTCCTGATCAATCCTACTGAATTATCACGAGTTCACTGCTACGATTTCGAGACTGGGTTTAGGTTATGGATGGCACTTTCGGCCGCGCTTCCCATTTTGCTCCACGGTGCCGGCAGTGCTTTGCTCTCGCCCTTGATCCGGGTCCCTGTCTCGGTTCAGTCGTTGTCCTGCCAAATTCCTATGATAATGGCACAGCATTGTCGATCCTAGATGCCCTCTTGTCTGTGCCTCAACGTGGGGTACTGGCTTTCGCATGTCCACGTACTTACTGTCATACTCTCAGCAAGCATCCAGGGCTCGCTTTGGCAGACTTATACCACGTTCTCAACCATGCTTTCAGCATGGCGCAAAACCTTGGTGACAGCAAAGGTGCTTTTCAAGGCGTGGTGGTCAGTTCGTCTAGTCGAGCCTCCACAGTCTTGTTTCGTTCATCACACATACCTGAAGAAAAGTATTCGACATGTAGTCCCATGGAGTAGAGGGTTTGCAGTCTGCATGAACTCCTCAGGAAAAACGGGCAGAGGTGGTTTCTAGAGATCAACGACACTCAGTGTTAAAACTAGCAGGGCGATGGAGAGTGAGAAGCAAAGTCGTGGGGGCAAGTGGCGGCCGGGCTCAGGAGATATTCTCACAGCACTGGCATGTCATGGACGTGAGTATATCGGGTTTTGCGGTGACCCTGTGCCAACCTCATGATCCCATAATTGTCCCTATTTCTACATGACGAGAGATGCCAGCCAACGGGAGGAGGACGATGGCATCAGCAATCAGCTGCGTCTTCGACACAGTGAAACGGCAGATGGCTGTTGTAGCTGCGGACGGCTGCTCGCCCGAGAACTGACTAGCAGTAGGTGCCCATATTTGGGGGAGATCGACGCAGCCTCTCTGGCAAGCAAAAGCTGCCGGGTACCAATGATCTCTTAATCATATGACCTGGATGCGTGAAGCTCTGTTACTCTAGGGGTCAGCTTCTAGGCGGTCTGGAGCGGGACCAAAGTACGCAGTTGATCATCTCTGATTCGAGACGTTATGGCTGCCAGCTTCTCCCTCCGTAGGCCGCCGAGAACGAATTATCAACTCTCTAGCCTCGCTTCTTTCCCGCCGTGCAGTTGCCGATTCAGCATTGCCCTGGACTTGAGGGTGTGGACTTTTGCCAAGGCCGCTTACCCGCAACTCCCCCAGCCTATGAAATGACTTCTTGGCGGCGTTCTCGGCCCGGAGGAAGTCCTTCTCGCAAAACCGCCCACAGTCCCCGGCCTCACGGCAAGTTCGCGCAGGGCCAGATATTTGGTGTAGATGTTTGGTGCAGATGTTTCTTCAACACCCATAGACACGCATCTATTGGGGCTATCGTTGTAGCCGACTTCTTTCAGCTTGAGGTTTGTAATTTTGCGCACCAACCCCTCTAAAACGCCTGCGGATCGTCCAGGCGCAACCGACCTGTTGCCTGGAGACGGAGAATCTCGAGTTCCTCCGCCGGCTTGATGATTACGCTAGGTCTCTCGCTATCACAACATCATAGCACATAGCTCAGAGTAACCCAAACATGAGCGGAAAGGAAAAAGCGAGTGATGTTTGAGGCTATCAATTGCTCCATGTGGTTCTACGCCGTGTTCTTATTTCTTCAGAATTGTCGGTAAAATGTCCTAGGGCGTAGCCATCTTTTCCCACAAATAGGAATGACGACCGACAGCGCCCAAAGTCGGAAATACAAACGGTATAATCTTCCCGTCATTCTCTTGTCTAGACAACGCAATTTACCTCGTAGTATTGCAGCTTGTGGAAAGACCACATCTTGGAGCTTTCGCGATCCCTCCGCATCATAGAGGCCAGCCTACACCACATGAACGACGCTTTGCAATACATAGCAAATGTAACATCAATCCTTCTTGAATTATAAGTGCAGGAACCCGGATTACCACAGACGAAACCTTCGGCACTGCTTGACTGATGCTTCTATCAGCCAGTGACGAACGAACATCGTATAATGAATAGAATATGACGAACCTGAGGCATCGTTCGTAATGAAAACCCGTTCTTTTTCCGTTGAAGAATGATTTCCTTCATTCTGTTTGGTGCATGCTCCTTCTTTCGTATTGACAAGGTTTTTCAAGCTTAGGGACCATCTTTCTGGGAAACTTTCCAGCCCCAGGGTAAGCGTCTCAAGCTCCAAACATCGAGTTTCCTCGGCTCTGACATGTACTGGGCAAATCTTCCCAGCGTTCCGTCCGTGAAGTGGCTGGACAAGAACTTGGAACCGATCGAGAGATTTTCCAATAACTGTTTTAGGCCTTCAAAGACGGCAGTCTTTCGAAAGACCAAAACACTCGAGGCGTGCCATCGGCGTCATGATCTCTAGCAAATCTCTTGCCGTATCACTGCTAAATGAAAGCGTTTGGGAGGCGGCACAGTCGATTCTGATCCTGAAAGACAACGCAAAGCGGTCACGGCATCGTGCCACGAAGTGCCTTCCACCGTGAGTCTGTTAAGTGAAACTATTCCCGCGATGGCCTGGAGTACCTCCTTTTGACTTGTCTCATTCTCATGGAAGCCACCGACGGGGAAGACCCACGGGTTCTCGAGGCATTGGATTATTCGTCGATATGCTGGTCCCGAAGTACTCCTTGCTTTGATGCATGATCGCCCGGTTTTATTCCGGTGTCTTGAAAGGATTCCAAGGCTGATGTCTTCCGGGTCGCGTTGACCTAGATAGACGTTTACGAAAGTGTGCAGGTTCGGGAACTGAAGCGTCTTAGACTACGTGTCTCTTATTAACTTTCGCGTATCCAGCTGATGCATGGAGGATTCAGGTAAAGTCGAAATGAAGCCTGGGTATAGCTGCGTTCGTGGTCCATCCCTTACAACTTTGAACTGAATTCCTCAAGCGATCCACCAGCTGTTGAGGTGAGGCGAATGAGAGTGCGAATATCTGGTCTGTGAGAGTATTTCGTGGTTGTGTGGCAGGATGTGTGGATTGAGATATTAAGCGATTCTTTCTGTTATGTCGAAGAATCTTGGCTTTCAGCACATGCCTCGTTGAGTAGCAGGAGCAGGAACGCGATCGGGCACGCCGATGTCCGCAAGGGGCCACCTCTCCGACGACGCAAATATATACAGCTACATTTCAGCAGTGATGTGGCCGCCACAAAACCTTGGCTCTTCACGGTGAGTTTCAGGCCAATGATGCGCTTGGTTTTTTGCAGCAGCTGAATGAGCGAAGCCAGCTGAACTTCTATGGGCTTAATTAGCGCTGACGTCTAGACAGCAACATCTCTCCGCGATACTAGCCACGACGAACGAACA
Source organism: Colletotrichum ledebouriae (assembly GCA_036785755.1). Classification (NCBI taxonomy): domain Eukaryota; kingdom Fungi; phylum Ascomycota; class Sordariomycetes; order Glomerellales; family Glomerellaceae; genus Colletotrichum; species Colletotrichum ledebouriae. Next base: position 28,217 of record JAVHLU010000860.1, on the reverse strand, counting down.
GCGAATTCGACAGACTATTGAAGATATCCACTACTGCTATCTATTTTACTCAAGCTACAATGACTATATAACACAGTTGCCACGTCTCCAGCTTTGGGTTTTTACCAGATCCCATCTTCATCTACCTCTGCCTCTGCCTCTACCTCTACAAGTTTGTTGTCCTACATCTGCTGAATGCCGTGTTCAAACTGTCTATTTCGTCTATTACTTGGACTGTAGTCACAAAAATCTTGAATTGCCTTGTCTGCTACGCTTTGTGCAGACCTTCTCTATCTACATAGTACATGTATGGAAAGAAGCTACATTGAAGCTCGTGGAATCATTACCATGTCATCAACGAGAACCTCCACGAAACATTCTCCATTTGAGCCCGGTCTCCAAAGTTTCGTCCAGAGACTCGCAACACTGCGATACCACCTACACACTCTCTGGCTCTTCACCTTCAGCGACGTCAAGACCATGCTCATCCCGATCACGGCTCTGGGTATCTTCACAGCCATCGTCGGGACCCCTTTGACTACAGTCGCCGCCGAAGGCAGAACGATTCTCTCGAACCTCCCTCGCCTTCTCCTCTGGCTCTGGCTCAACATCCTCGTTCTCTCCGTCGCCAACCAACGCGACCCCGCGGGTATCTTGGAGGACTCGACGAACAAGCCTTGGCGTCCACTAGCAGCAGGCCGCATGTCTGCCGTGGAGGCAAAGCATTTGCTCCTCGGTGTGATTCCTTTGACCTTGGCAGTCGGGTTTCAGCTTGGAGTTGGCACCGAGACGCTAGCTTGCATCTGCGCGAGCTCGTACTACAACGACCTTGGCGGTGCGGATGAGCATTTTATCATCAGACAGGTCATCAACGGGCTGGCCTATCCGGTGTATGGGGTGGCAGCGCTGAAGCTGATCGCAGGTGTGGGAGCCAGCGAAATTTTGCCTGCAGCGTACGCGTGGTTGAGCCTCTTAGGGCTGGTGGTTGGTACCACTATCCAGATCCAGGACTTGAATGACTATGTGGGGGATAAAGCACGCGAGAGACATACTTCCCCCGTCGTCTTGGGAGATGGGTTCACAAGGTTGAGCGTTTCGGTGGGGGTGATCTTTTGGTCCCTCGTCTGCCCTGGGTACTGGAATTCCACCCTCGTCGCCCGAGCAGTTGTTTTCGTTTCTGGTGTTTTCATGGCTGCGAGGGTGTTGGGGTACAGGGAGTCGGGCAAGGACCGTCTGTCGTTCACGATGTGGAGTTGGTGGATTATGGGTTTATTCCTGCTTCCCCTTGTGAGCGAGGTTTGAAAGAGGCCAAGTGGGTGAAGCAAGCTTATTCGAGCTTCCAGGACCAACATGTGACACGGCAAGAACAGACCCTTTTTCTTCTGAAGACCTCATTCGAATTTGAGTTAACGTGCTATCTACTAGATGCAATCTCGACCTCGAAGTGTTAGGAAACGTGTCTGAATCACTGGACCAGAGCTTCACACATCCACGCAAAACAAAACAAGTACCGTAAGTCGGTATTGTACGTCTGTGGCATTAAGGAAAGATGATGGCCTGTGGCGGCGGAGGACGCGAACCAATTGTCGGGATTCGATTCAGCATTGGGTGCGGCCGATCATTCAAGAGGTCATCAGAGGACATCATTAGATGAAGAGAAGTTCTCAAGATCATTGTTTATGACGAACGAGGAATGGCTGCACTTACGATCAAAGCTGCCTACACAACGACACAGGAGTGAAGGCCGCAATGCTTTACCACAAAGACAAGATTAATAAGACGTTTTCTTGAGATAAAGGGTCGCATAACTCATCCAGGCCTTGTTCCCAGCAACTGCAGCTGCACGATATGATATTCCGCTTGCAGGAGCTGTATCGATTACATCACAACGGAAATACCCTCGGATCGCGATACTTGTGCTTCTCGTTTGGGTCCACATTCATAGCGTTGCCCACCGATGGTCATCTGATGTAGTTGGGCCCAGAAGATGTTGAAGGCGGAGAATTCTCGAATGAGCTGAACAGATGGAAGGTACAGAAAAGAAACGGAATACACTTGGAACACAGGCCGTTAGGGGGTCTTATGTCGAGGGTGGAGGTGCAGAGCCCTTCGCGTGAGTTGAAGGGCTGTGAGATAACGACTGTATGAGAAGTCGGGTTGCGGACGACCTGCGGAAAAGGACGAGAGAAACATCAGCACCAAACCGCGCGATACCACTGACCCAACGTACTGTTCGGTCTAGGGCGAGACCAAGTTGAGTTGCAACAGAAACCTTGACATTGAGGCCACGTTGACTATCGAGGGGCATGGCTTGCGATACTTCCAGGCTCATCGAAGATGACGTCGGCGAATGGTCAAGGTGTTGTGGAGCTTTCTGAAGCTTGAAAGCTTTGGGGACTCGAACTAAGAGCAGAGGATCCTGAGTCTGCAGGGTCTCATTCTCTACAACGCATCCCGAGGTCTAAACATCTCAGTGTGAGCTTGTTTCCGGGAGGAGAAAATGCCAAGACTCAATGCGCAGGCCTCAGTGCTCCCGACGCGCGTTCGAAGAGGAGATAATTGACGAGCTGTTCTTCATGCGACGAGGCTGAACTTCCTGGTCAGCTGCGCCATCGCTATGTGTCGAGACTGTTGGATGGGCTATCAAAAGCACTCGGACTGGTTGCTTAAAGAGGATCCAGCAGCAAGTGGAAATATCAAAGGTCTTCCATGCGACAATATCTTGGCTCCGGAGCATCCATTCAGAAATGGCCCTGTATTCGTGACTTACACAGCCTACTTCGAAATTTGTTCACGGGTAGACAAGAGTTACCATCCAAGATGGTCAAATTTGCCTCCAGGCCTGATAGCTTTACCGGCACACGAGAATGATCAGGTCTGGACCATGGCACAGCTGATGGACTTGTCTAAACCGCCTTTTAGCCGTTTGAATGGCGAAAGATGACGACGGCGGGTTATTAGCGAAGGGAAGTACGTACTTCTTTGTTTGACCTCCACAAGCGGTTTTAGAGCAGGATCATGTGGGGCGCGCCAGAAAACACATGGGGTTGTGTCAGTGCAGTGACAGCTGCCGGGAGGACTCCTGGTCCTACTCCAGGGACCTACACGAAGAGGACCAGGACCCTAAGAAAGTGGCCACCGCGGAGCTTGCACCAGTGTGGTCATCACCTCTCAATTTCGTCGACTGTCTAGCCGGCATAGTGGCTGTGCACGCAATTGGAACCCCCCCCCCCCCCCTTCAGCTCAGGTCACCATCAAACGCAACGGACACCGCTGGAGCGTCAACCGCCCTGTGCTTCCAGGTCTGGAACATGGAGACATCCAATGACGTCGCTCGCCTCTCAGAGGCCTCTCAAGCACCAACAGCAACAGCAGGACCTGGGTGCTGGGTACTGGGCAAGGAAGTAAGAAGGTAAGGTAGGTACTGTAGGTAAGGTAACGTACTTCGCAGTACCTCATTACAAGCACCCAAAAGTGAAGGGCGACTAAAGAGAGAAGCAGTACCAACTTAAGCGCCAATGCAAGCTGTCTCAGTACCGTCCAATCCAACCAAAGCCTCCGTCACCACACCAAACCATACCCCAACCTCAAAAAGTCGTCACAAGTCTCACGGCTCCCACCTCGCGGGCGAATAGTAGTCGCGTCTACCCTTCGTCACTTTGCTCTCGTCGCTTAGGTGCTCCCTTACCTTGACCTACCAACGACCTGTATTAACCTTTCTTCATCACACCTTCGAATAACACTTCCCGGCTTCACAAAAGGTCAACCACAAACACCCTGCGCCGGCGCTTCTCCTCACCTAGATACCCCTTGATTCTTCACGACGTTTTGCGACTGTCGCATTCCGAGACACTGCGCTTTTCAGTGACCGTACAACACGGTCTGACGGGATATCCCCTGATCCGAAGCAACCAAGTCTCTAGCGGTCTGCGCTAGCTTTGCGCATTAACTGCAACAACATGGCTTCGGGACACAACGTAAGGCATCGAAACCAGCGAACTACTCCTAGCCGAATAAACTGACCTCCTAAACAGGACCCCAAGCTCTTGTACGCCATCAATGGTGTAAAAGCATACCATCTTGCCAACGGCAAGGAGGAGTCCCTGACCCCTGCTGGTCCCCAGACTTTGTCGTTATTGATGGTACCGACATCCCCACCATTCTCCGACACGAACGGAGAGACTTCCGCAGAAGACTTCTACCTCCATCTCCATTTGCCTCCGGAACTCGACCTCCCTCTCCCCGCCACAACCCAGATCTATCACCAGCCACCGACGAGTTATCTGATTCCTAGATGGGATCTCGGTCCGGACAGTGGCGCCTTCACCCGCATCGAGTTCCCTGATACCGGCAGCAGAAAGGGACTTCAGGAAGATGTAGACACTTTCGAAACCATCTTGGCCCAGTGCACAGCCTTCCTCGAACGAGCCCCCCCGCCAAAAGGCTCTTCTACATCCAAGGGCGCCCCTCCGACCGCCGCCATGCCCTCCGCTGCCTCCTCCGCGAAGTCAAGAGCCGCTGCCGCAGACGGTCTTCCGGCATACAATCCCGCCGACTACGAGCCCGGTCAGGCCTACGCGCAGGGCGCCCATAGCTCCAACACCGGTGGCAGGATCGTTTTGGTCGACGAGGAGGACGGTAGCGTCATCGGAGAGCTGACGGAGAACTACCAAATCCAAGAGGAGTTGGGCGTGAAGCCCGGCACGAAAGGTAAGTCAGGCGGCTCCTCGGCCGAGCTTGACTCACATGGCATGTCAGATCCGGTGGAGATCACCCTCCCTGCCGACCAGAGCCAAGCCATCACCGTCCAGCCCGTGTCGGAGGAGTATCGCGAAATGGTCATGCACCCGGCCTACAAGAAATCATTCTTGGTGTCGAATGCCTCCAAGGCTTCGCGCCTGATCGTGACCTCCTCCGACTTGGTCTCCAAGGGTCTGCAGACCGGGGCCAACAGCTTCACCACAAAGACCAAGTCTAACGAAACTCCAATGACCTTTACGCCGGCGGTGCATGATCGTATCCGGCGCATCAACCAATTCACAACCACTGCGGCAGGGCTGTCCGCGACGACGGTGGGCCAGATTGGTAAAGTTGCACAGAACCTGGGCGCTACTCTTTCTAGAAAGAAGGATGGCGGTGGAAGGGGATATGATAAGGACGGCAACCCCATTGAGGGTTACAAGCCTGGTCTGCTGAACAGGAGTTTGATGGCTTTCAACACAGTTGCCGACGGTCTTGACCAAGCTGGCCGCAATCTGTTGACGGGGACGTCTTCCAGTGTGTCACAAATGGTCGAGCACCGATGGGGCGCTGAGGCCGGCCAAGTGTCGAGAAACATCGGCGGAGGCGTGAAGAATGTTGGCCTGGTCTACATCGACGTGACCGGTGTTTCCCGAAGAGCCATTCTGAAGAGCGTTGCGAAGGGCATGGTCGTCGGAAAGGTGAAGGGAGGAGGCCAGGTCATCGTCGGCGGCGGAGATGGTGGTAACACCGTTGGGCTGCTCGAAGACGGAAAGCCTCTTGCCCGGAGGGACGACCAAAGCGATACTACGAGCCTACACACGGCTTACGAGGGCAACGGTAGAAAGACCGCTGGAAAGATGCCATGAATAGAGCAAAGAAAGGCTCATGTCTGAGCAGCGAAGACGGTAATTGGAATGTTGCTACCACTGGATATATATGTCTTACACCACGCGCAATCAATTGCAAGAGATGCGCAATGACGGAGCGGCGCATGTCTTTCATCTTGTCGAGTGCGAGAACGAGACTGGATCAACAAGTTCAGCCGATTTCAGTAATAAACCAGCCTTTTCGCAAGCTATTGGCGCCTTCGTCTCCTTTGGCCTAAGCTTGTCGGGATAAGCCTGGAACGCAAGGTAGCTGTCAGACGGCATTGGATGGACCACGAGGTCCACAGGAGATTCCGTCGGTCGGCCGTACAGCTACTTACATAAGCCTGGCTCAATGTACTGAAGTATTGAACAAATCACGTGTGCGCAGCTGGCAGAGTGGCCAGCGCGGGTCTCAGAAGTTAGAACAGCCACTTTAGTAGACGGGACGGTCAGTCGTGTCGAGTCGCGCTTTCTCCATATCAATTCCATCAAGGCCAATACTATGTACCTTAATTGAAAGTGATCTAGCAACTCAGCATGGAGCCTCCTTGAAAGGCCTTGGTGCGATTTCCGTAGGGTGGCTCCGACGCTCCTTCCTTTTCTTCGATCACGGGAGACGAGAATTGACTGGTTCGTGCGACGGGCAGCACCTTTTTATGCAGAAAACAACAATACCAAAGGTATCTAATTACCTACCTATCAACCATCACATCGCCCTGTAGCCGCGACCTCCGAACTACCTTCCAATTGCCCCGCATCGAGCCCAAAGAAGCCGACGCTCATCCACCTCCATTCCCTCGCTGCCACCGGATAGACAAGTAAATGTGTCGGTTTGAGCTTCTGGGTGCATTGATCTTGCTTCTCCGCGACTTTGGCGAAAAGTCAAAGTCGAAGAAGCCGCCTCAACGCGAAATGTGCTGCTCCCGCCCTCCTCCTTGCGTTCGGTTCAGAACCCCTCCACCCCCTCTGAACCCTTGTCGCCATCACCAACAGACGAAAACTCAAGGCCCTGACTAACAAACCGATGTTGCAGACCTGGCACTCATAGCAACAGTAGCAGCATCGGTCTCGAATCCAAGAAGCCATGCTCCACGAAATCCTCCTTGCCCTCTCTGGGCACCCCTCCCCTCTTCTCAGAACCGAAACTGCAGACTCCGATGCGCTACTATCCACAGCAATTTCGCCCCCGGAACGCGAGCTCTTGAGGACCGTCGCGCACCTCAGCGACTTGCACGTCAAACTGCAGAGCTATACCGCGCCCATCACTACCGAACACCCGTCGACGATATGCCGCGCCGTCGCGACCGCGGTGCAGTCAGTCCACCTGGCCGCCTTCCAGCGTAAGGTGCTGGAGGTCGAGGAGACAATACTAAGGAAAGATTCGAGCCTGGTGGGCGCTTACAACATTGTGCCACTGACTGCTGTCGTGGGCGAGTTCTCTGAATGGACGAGACGGATGGAGTGGCTATGGGAGATTGTGCAGTTCATGCTGCGAAAACAGCAGGGGCAAACGTGCGGTGGCGCGCAGCTCATTGACCGCTTACGAACCGAGTTGCAGAGCGGCTACATCGATATCGAGAGGACGTCCATGAGTCTCGTGTCCGTAGCGGAAACGGCATGGCTAAAACAGGTCTCTGCTTGGATTCTCTACGGGCGGCTACCTACGTTCGGCGGGGAGGACTTCTTCGTGCAAAAGGCCGAGGGTGGTGATCAGGTACGTTGAACCAAGCTTTTGCGCGGAATGCGATGACTGACATTGAGTAGGACTATGTCTCGGTACCTGCGTTGTTACCCAATTTCGTCACCTCCAAGACTGCATCCTCCATGCTTTTCATCGGAAGGTCTCTGAACCACGTTCGCGTGAAAAGCAGTGTTGAATCGGGCCTGCAAGGGCTGGATCATCTCTCATCGCAGTTGAAGGAGTTGTCAGCCTTGACGTACCCGCTCAACACCGCCGGATTTTCACGCGCCATCACCTCCATCCGTCTCACACTCTCCCGCACGATATTACTGAAGCTGCTGCCGCTCACCAAGGTCGTCGAGGCCCTCCAGGTCTTGCGCGAGTTCTTCCTGTTGGGGCGCGGCGAGTTCGCGATGGCTCTGACGCAACAGGCCGACGAGAAGCTCCGGATTCGCTGGAAAAGAGCAGACAACCTCTCGTATGAGAAGCGCGAGGGCGTTAGCACGTTCGCCGTCAAAGACGGCGAGGTCGCAGCTGTGCTGGCCAAGACGTGGGGAGCGATGGGTCTGATGCAGGGGCAACACGCCGATGAAGATGAGGGACTTGAGATTGCCCGAGAACTTCTACGGCTTAACATTACAAAGTCTAAACCTTCCATGCCTCTCAAGCTTGAGGCGAGCACCTCACAACCGACTACCAAGACCCTAGCCATGACACCATTCCGCAATCTTCTGCTCTCTGTACCCGTCGTTCTGACGATGCAGATCCCGTCACCAATGGACATGTTCCTCACCTCGACAGACCTCCAGATCTACTCCACCATCAATTCCTACCTGCTATCCATCCGCAGGGCCCACATTCGCCTGACCGAACTATGGAAAATCACATCCCTACGCCGTCACCACCCAGCACCTCCTGGACCCCCAGCGGGAAGCACCAGGGCTGGTCGGTCAAAAGTGGTGCTTCTACGACAGCGTTATACTTCACGGTCGAACGCTCTGCGCAGCGCCTGGGTCACTTGCAGCTCAGCAATCTTTTTCCTCTCCGAGACGGAGGCGTATCTGCAAACCGAGGTTGTCGCAGGTCTTTGGGACGGCTTCCAGGAATGGTTAACCCTGGGACAGAAGAAGCCATATCACAACTCTTCATCAACATCACAATCGAAAGCGCCCTCCGCACACGCCTCAGAAGACGAAGACGACGACATCTGGCTTGCTCAAAGCACGTCAAACCTCAACCTGTCTCCCAAACCGGAGCCAACACCAACCCGCGACCCCCAAAGCCTCGCTACAGCCCACAGGGCATACCTCCGCGCCCTCTCAACCCGCCTCCTCCTAACCTTTCCCTCCTACACAGACCCGCTGTACAACCTTCTCACGCACACCGACCACCTCGTCGCCCTGACCACGCGCCTCCACGCCGTCTGGACGTCGATGGACCTCGAAGCCGATGCCGGCGTCGTCGACGCCTTCGTCGACCTCGAAGTCGAAGAGGCGGACGTACGCGCAGCCATGCGTGACGTGGAGAAGCATGTCAAAGACGGCATCCGCGAGGTCATCGCCGCGCTGAGGTCCCTCGAAGCCGACCCCGCCGCCTTTGCGGACGAAGAGGAAGGTGGCGAGGAGGGCGTCCTGCGTGAAGAGGGCGAGTACGTTCCCCGTAGAGTCGGCGGTGTCGAGAGGCTTCTGATGAAGCTCGACCTTGCTGGCTGGTTCGGGGAGAAGAAGGACGATTTCTTCGTGTTCGAATAGTCCTGAGAATCTACGTGTCGACCTCACTCCTCGGAAATCGAGAGATTCGCACATATCTCGCTTGTTCCGCGCCCCACGGCTCTGGAACATCCCAGACTGGCGGGGGAGGGACTGCAATACGACAAACTCGAAATGCCGTCATTGCCCGACACATACACAGATAACCGAGTCCCATTCAGCGGGGAGGGGAGATACTGTCACCTCTGATGAAATAATAATCAGGACATCTTACTGATCCTAGTTCCGCAGGCTTATCCGGGGCCGCATCTCGCCCTACCTGACTTACGTAGCGACTCACTGTCTACTGCTTCAAAAGGCGGGGGAAAGTGGAGGCAGGCGAGGTTCCTACGACAACGTGGGACAGCACCGTCCGCTAGGAACGCGTCGATACCGGCGGGACGGACCGGAAGGCACGTCATGAGTCACGCCAGGTGCGGAGGGGGTCCACAACGTCCAAAATGTGTTGGCACGAGAAATGCAAATCCACTGGGAGATTTTTCCTAGGCGAGCGGCACTCGTGTTCCTATCATTAATTTTAACAAACATGATTAGCACATAGAACACTTGCAAGTGAGCACAGCATCCCATGATGGGCGTTGCACGGGCGGGAGGATGGTGGGTGCGGCTTGGGGTGGTACGACATTGACGTTCTGCAACGACAATTGCGCCGTTGTGTTCCAGACGGTTCTTCTTCTTTTTTTTTTTTTTCCGGTGTCGAATCAAACCTTCGTCGTCGGGTTTTATCATTTTGCAAAATCATGGACAAGCAAGACATTGGCAGAGAGGAAGGGAAAAAGTAATAATGAGGGTTTGCATGAGCAATGGGGCGTTTCTGTATTCATTCATTTCAATCCAGAACCCATGTCTTTCCAAAGTCCGTCTCGATTCGTACAACACTGTATGTACAACACTGTATGTCCGAGGATGCCCGAGATCATATGTTCCCAAGTGATTAACGCTGCTCCCAAACTCCGCGCCGAAAAATAAAGACAGGGAGAAATTTGTAATGCACATGAAGTTAAGCTCCTTAACGACGTCATTTCCTTTCAAAGCCTTGCAATGTGTGGTTTGGTCGACGTCAGATTTCCCATTGACGTTCTGTTTCCCCCATGTCCCTTAGGGTCTGTATGTGCTGATGCTGCTGCACTGTAGCTTTCAAATGTAAAGCTGTGTCCTGATTTCCGTCCACTCTTTTGCTTTGCTGTGAACAAGTTGTAATAGATCGTTGCTAAATGTGGCGCTTCGAAAATGGTTGGGTTGATGGAGAGTATGTGGAAAGAAAATTGCGACAAGACGATGTAACGTTTGTGAAAAAGTCGTAAATCGTCAATTGTCGTTGGCCCCGTTTTTTGTTTGGTTGCCGGTTGGTGCAATTTTGTCCACGGCGTCCATGCAAGGAAATAGGCAGAGAAAGGTATTCAAACTGTTGATTTAAAGACGCCTGGTCTCAGTAAGTTGAGATGACGCGATGACGCAGGGGATTTGACTGGCCCGATGCGCGGCGCTGGAAGAGGTGTTGCATAAATGAGCGAGGGCCCTGTGTCTTCTTGACTTGCCAGCGATCCTTGATGCAGTCATCGACGAGAGCCATGAGACCCGTGGCGACGATGACATCTGCGACGTCGGTGACGGCCTCGATGACGCTGCGGTCGCTGATCCACATGTGGCAGGGAGGTACCCAACCACCAGCGCTCTCATCATCGTAGACCTGGTTAGGGGCGCGGGTCTCAGGAACGATGTGCGCAATGGCAGCGTTTGCGGCGTTATTGCCGTCCTTCACGAGATGGAAAGAGACGACGCCGAGGTTCTTGTCAAGAACGCGCTTCCACTGGTACTTGTGACCCCACCATTCGAATTCATAGCGCTTGTTGTTCTTGCCCCCACGGCGCGAGACGTCGACGCGGGCGTAGTTGGAGAACTCGAGCTTCATGGTGTTGCTGGGGACGGGACGCGTCTTGGATTTGTTGTCGAAGGAGGCGGAGCGTCTAAAGTAGGCGGAGGGGTCTTCATTATCATGGTGGGAAGTGGCGCTGGACTGAGGGCGAGCAAGTGCGGAACCGCCCGAGTTGGTGGGCGAGAGAGGCTTTCGTGGCGACAGCGTCTTGATTGCGCTGGATAGAGACCGTTGAAGCGTGGGGCGCTCCTCGCTCGCGGGCTCGATATACTTGCGCTTGGAGTTGCAGACCTCTCGTCCCGATTCGCGGCAGTAGCGTCTCAGAGAGAACTCGCGTTTGCTGAGGTCGTACATGCGCAGGTGGAAGAGCTGCATGGTGAAGGGGCGGCGGCCGGGGGCGACGGTGTCGACGCGCAGATTCATGTTGCCGTCTGGAGTAAACTCGTCATGGCGAATAGATAACCTGTTTCTGGAGGGGAAGAGCTTTGCGAAGTCTTGAGGAGTGGAGGGGCGGACGTCATCAACAATATCACGGCAGTAGACGGGCAAAGGCGGGATCTCCTGGTGCTCGTCGAAGCTGTCCATGTCGATGTCGCGCTGAAGCTCGAGTTCGTCCTCGGAGGCTATGCTTGAGTCGAAGGTTTCCACAGAGTCCCTAGCGCAGTTGCTCGTTGATGGTGAAATGTCCTCCTCGTAGACAGGTTGAAACTTGTTGGAGACGGGCTTGGCTTCCCTGACTGAAGCTTCAGTGCTTGCGTAGTAGGATGTGGGTGTTGTGCTTTGGGATTCATAAGTCTCGTAAGAGTCGACCGAGTCACTGCTCCTTCTGGAGCCGGAGCCGCGACTACTTGTCGAGCTCTTGGAGCTATATTTTCGATGTGACTGAGGCATTGTTTAGGAGGGGGAGGGGTGCTAGGGTGGGTTGAGGTCGGTACAAGTTCGTAGGGGTGATCGTCGGTGCCTTGGATGGTCGAACTGTCAAGGGAGGGAACCAGGCCTCATATATCCTTAGGTGATCGAAGATAGTAGAGACATCCGAGGTGTTGGGCTCTGGGGTTGGCAGAGCAGGAAGAGGAGCGTGAGTTGCTGTGCAGTTGGTGAACAATTAGGCAATGATTTATTTGACTGGCGTCCAGGGTCCTTTTCTGGAGTTAGAGTCAGGTCGAGATGCCGGGGCGAGGGGCGCGGTTGGATGGAGCAGGGGTGTGTCTTGTTTCGAGGAGTTTTCGGTGGATGGAGGTTGTCGTTGGTCGAGGATGATTAGAAAGATGTATGGCAAGTGGCAAACGAGTTGTCAAAAAATAATATTTGTGGGAATATAACGAGGCAGACAAGATAGACCGAGGAAAGAAAAGGCAGTAATAACAGTAGAAGGTGGTGATGGCGATGGGTCCGGAGTGCAACGGAAACAGGTGGCAGGTGGTTTGGTTCTTAACGGGGGGTGGGCAGCTTTACAACGGGACAGCAGGGAACAGGAGGACGGGAATCGGAGATGGCAGAGAGGTAGTGACGGCCTGAAGTGTCGCAGCAGTGCGACTGAAGGACGAGGACGGCCAACGGAAGTTGCAACGAGAACCAGGTAGGTCCTGGATGTCACCCTGCTTGGCTGCTGATTAGGTCTGTCCAGTGCCTTACTCCAGTAGCTGTCCAGCTGCGAATCCGAATGGCAGTGGATACCTAAGGCAATAGACGTACCCTCCTTGGCCCTTGAAGGATGAAATGGGACGTGGGCCAGACGGGATCCGAATGGCCGGGTTGTCGGGGGTGGGAGGGTGAGTCGAAAGGTGTTGTGTTCACAAAAAAAAAAAAAAAAAAAAAGCAACGGACGATGCCTCTTTGGGAATGTGGATGCGTGGGCGAAGCAGACATTCGTGGACGTTTTTCCACGTCGAGACATTGATACTGAGCTTGGGCGGGATGAAGAAGAGTCACGGACAAGAAGCCACTGTTGCCTTCATCATCCGGCGAATTTACGTGACGGGTGACCCAGTCCAGGGAGAAGAACTGGCCAGACCGTCAACCATCAACCACGTCAGGACACGAAACGGTCTTGCCTTCTGCTGTTGATGAGCATCACCTAGAGGTAAGTACCTACTTCGGCTAGTGCTAGTACTGAAGTAAGTTATGGTAGGAACCTAGGCACGAAAAGGCAGAAAGGGCAGAAAAGAGAAAGAACCTTTTTCACTAAGGCAGTGGTAGCCAACCCAAACATGCATCGCACGGTATGTGTGGGGAAAGGAAGAGATGGGAGGAAGTCTCGCTCGGCTCTCGCCATGCGCAGCGCACGCAAATGGGGAGAACAGGAATCGCTGTCCGCTGGAGGATGTTCCCTGCACTTCCTTAAAGCCAGGCAACCGCGAGGTTCCCAACTGACATACATTTCTAGGTTTACTTACATCGCTGGCTCTGGTCTTTACCGCCTTCGGTGATGGAATCATCCACGAATAGGCGCGACGTTGCGCGGATTCTTTTCTTCCTTCCGTGCTTCATGTTAGGTACCTGGCGAAGTACTCAATCCATGCCTACCTTACCTGAGCAGACAGCTTCCCCCTTGGCCCCCTGTGGCACCACCGGTCTCGCGGTTTGCTTGCTGTGGTGGCATGTTTGCAGTTCCCGCGCCCACTGGGCTGGTCGGGAATGGATCCCTTGGCTGCTGGGCTGGAGTTTATTTCACCTCAATTCAATAGCTCCCTCAATGAGGGATCCGACCTAAACGCCCTCAAAGTTTCTATCACTTCTCTATTAAGACTTCATACCCAACACCAACAAATTAAGCATCTTTGGGAGGCGGAGCCCAAGCACTGTCAAGGCATCGAAATCAAGGCGGCCTTCAAAAAGCTCTCTGAGCCACTGAGCATCCCAGCAGAGACCGAAAGATTCACATCTACTTCATACATAACCTGGCCTGAGATGCCGGGCCGCTTGAGGTGTATTGGATGGCTTGGGCGGTGACCTCAGCCTGATTATTGAGGTACAGTGTCAATTTGTCAGACGACTTCCTTTCGTTTTTCCCCGTGGCTAATATCTCCTGCCGTCTGCTTCTGACCTTACTGTGTGCCTGCCGCCTGCCACCTGCCTACCCGGTTAGCAAGCAGGCGCCGGGGAAGGAAGGAAAAATCTCAGGCCCCTACCTCCTGCTGGAAAATAACGTAGAGAATGTAATCAGTCGGTACCTGAGGCTTCAGAATTTTCCCAATGAGTTTTTTTCCTCCTTCGATTGGCCTTCTGATTCATCATTGATCGGCATCTCTCCCTCGCTGGCTCGACTCCTCGCTTACCCCTCCGTCATGTCCACCTCCCCTGCTTGTCCGCCAACTCCCCGAGACTTCGAGGTGCATCTAGAACCCCGCGCCCTCCTCTTCGCTGTCAGTGGCCACCGTCATTTTTGTCATCCGCTAGCAACTCCGTTCTGTCCGGTGCAATACCTCAGCCGACACTCAGCCGTCTTCAGGTCGTCCTCCCTCGTCATACAGGCTACTGACTCCATCCGCTCCGGCTTACACGGTTGAATCCCTAATCCATCGCTGCACTCATATATGCCCCTCCTATGTCCTCCGTCAGCCACCCAATCGAGCCCTCGTCACACCCGCGATACCACCGTCAAGCGCCTCCCATCTGCTCCATCTAGCATTCTAGAATCGCCGTCAATATCCATCCATAAGGTGTATTCGCCGACCCTGTGCTAGTCGGGTACGCACCATGTCGATCACAAAGGAAACGGATGACACATCGTGCGCGACCACGTACCGCGACACCAGACCCTCACGACCTTGCTCTGCACTACACGATGCCCGTGCGGACGCCACAGAGCCGTTGCTGCGCTTACGCAGTACACAGCCCTCAGTCCCTCGCCGGGCCTGTGCTCCCCCAACTTCTGTCTGACGCTTGACGCTGCCGCTGCCATTATTTTTGACTAAAGTCAAATCAATCGGATTAACCATGTCTCTGGCTCCATCATGGAACGAAGCACAAGACACGCCGCAGTCCATGGTCTGTCTGCCTGCCTTGACCAAAGAAACATTCGGGCTGCTGTATCCTAATTTAGCTGCTGCTGGAATGTCAGCCACAGCCAGCCGCCAACGTGACGCTTTCTTCTCCACGATGCTGTCGTCCAAGACAGCGCCTTCAACCTCCAGCTGGCCCGGTTGGCTTAGCAGAACACTTCAGTCGGCCCATTTTTGGGGGCCTCCTGTGCTGGCTATCTGCTGCTGACTACGGAAGACAAGACACATGAAATCATCTCGCGTAACCGTCCAAACCCGTCAGACAATCCCTTGCTCACGCCGTGCGTTCCGTTTCGCTCACGAGAGGATGACGGAGTCCAGCCTCCTCACCGTCGCAAACTGCACTTTGCTGCGCCGCCCGAGTCGCTATCTTCATATCACATTTTTACCAAATCTATCACCGCTCCTTCTTGTCTCCTCCTGCCTAATGTCTTGGGCCTACGGATCCAACTCGAGGCTGCATGCCTCCATTGGTCGTGGCCCTCACGATGCAGGCCCCTGAGCCCGCTTTGCTTCGTTGTTCGCCCTCCAGGAAAGCGCCATTGTAACTACGACTGGGCAGGGCGCCTTTGGGACGCTGGAGCGCGTCTTCACTTTGCGTGAACCTGTCGCCAACCTATGGCCACATCCGATAGTGAGTCGTATTAGCCAGCAGCGAACAATGCTAAGTCGATAGTTCCAACTCGGGAGCCACCGCTGTTAAAGGCTGTGCGATGAGTTCCGCATCGCCTATTACTTCCCCAGCCTGACGATTCAGTGTGACGCGATCAGCTTTCTCTCTCATTGACGACCCAGCGGGCACTCTTCACTAATCCTTCTGTAGGGTCTTGAGACATATGTGTATCATAACCTCGGCGCAGACAAACAGGCCTGCGTCTGCTAAGACATGGGAGCGGCCTTCCGCTAACTCTCTGCACGTTCGTCCGCGTATGTGGGTTGAGCTCATCTTGACTCTGGGTCGCAACCGTCTGTGTGTCAAATGATGATTCGCTAGATCGCCAAGTGTTACCAAGCCCGATTGTCGGCCCTGTTCACGACAGACCTTGAACGTCGAACACGTGCTGTCTCAAGCCTATATTCGTCGTCTTTGGCAGGGCTCTCCAACTGTGCCTGTATCCCGTTGGACAGCGGAACAATATGTCCCGCTCCAACCATCTTGCTTAGACAGCTGAGGGTCTTTTTGGCGGCCCAACGACCGCCGTAAGCGGTGCGAAATCTTAGGCGTCCAGATCCCAATCGAGTCTGAAAGGCAGCCAGATGGCGACGCCGGAGCCTTGGAACGTGCTGTTCAACCGCACAATCGTCCCGCTTCATCGACTTTGCAAATGCGACCCAGATCATGCGGCACGCGGAATCCATTCAGGTCCTTTGCATGGGCGGTGCTGAGTGGCCGCATGTGCCCCGAGTGTTGGATGTATTGGGCGATGGTAGAGGATTCCTCCGTTGACTTCAAAATGAGGCGCCGATCAGGGCGACAGCAACTCGCATCTATGCTCCTTAGCATCGGTTCCTTGATCGACCTTTCTCAGGGTTGCTGCCCGACGCTTTTGAACAACAGTCTTATCACACAAGTGGTTCACAGCAGGGAGCAGCACTTGAGCTGAGGATGGATATCCTCGTTCAGTAACTTGTGCGTATCCGACATCCAATCGTACCGCATGTTGAAGTCCACCAGAAGGGGAGCAACGGGTTACGAAGCGGATGCTCCCCCGCTAGCAGCTCATCGGTCCTGATTGTCGGGTCTGGAAGGGTTCTCGACCAGCGAGAAACATGATACCGTTGATCCCGAACCATTTCAGGGTCTCGGTGACCTCACTTCCTTCTCAATTCCTAAGAAGAAAGCTGCAACAAACCTGCACTTATCCGGTTTTCGTTTCCTCTGATGCTTCGGAGGTTCGGCAGCTACTGATGCGACACTATCTTTCACTATCGATCGACAACGCTCCTGCTTTGGGATTCCATTTCCTTTCGCTCTCTCACGCATTTGAACTATGCCATCACACGAGAGGAATCTGGGCCTGAGTAACAGACAGCCGTGGCAAACTAAGCAAACAGCCACGCGATCACGCACTGATGATACAGCCAATCTGGTCCCGGATAGATTGTGCGTTCGCCCCGTCCTATCGAAGCGGCCATGTATTCAGCTTCATCTATCTACTCGCCACTGCGCGTTTCCCTTCAACGCCCTTCATGCTCGAATTGGCAGGGCGGTTGTCAGATTAAATGGCACGTTCTATGTTGCCTGATACTTGACAGATACTGACATGGCTTTCGAGGCCGATGGTGTCGCGTACGGGTATCTCGGATGAATCCGCATCCCGGCGAGATAGCTTCCCTGTCATGCAAGGACAAGGAAGGTTTCTATTCGAACGTCGCGCTCAGAAAGCATCCAACGGCTTTTTGCATCAGGCTTCAACGACGCTTCATCTGCTGTGCGACTTCTCCAACCTTGATCCTCGCATCAATAATGGCTCAGAACCACGAATAGAAAGTGTATCCGCCGTTGAGTACCACGCCAAGGACTTTCACCCCGTCGATTACACCTGGCAGTCACCATCATACTCTGGATACTACCATGAATGTTTGTCCAAGGCGTTCTGGACCTGCTCACTGGATTTTGCACTCTCAAACACTTCCTCCGCTGAATGGAATGACACGCCTAACAAGAGCACAAGTATGGCGTCGTATTGAACGTAACCCGACCCAAGTGTCAATTGGGTTGTCGCAAAAGCCACATCAATGGCCTTGTGATCTTTCTACATGCAGGTCGTCCATACACGAATGCCGAAGAAAGCCTCCCCCGCACCGGCTGCCGCTATGTACGCCCGTGGGCATCAACGAGCATTAGCTCTCATGTTGACGCTCAGCGTCTCCTGTCGTTCGACATCAGGCACGTCGAAACTGCGGGGCGATGATCCCGGTTTGACGGCAGGCTAGTGAAGAGCCGCCGCCGGCACCGGAGCGGCTGCTCCCATCACACCTTGCCCAGTACCTGCAGGGCGTGATGCTGCGTCTTTTGTTCTGGATCGATGACCAGGCTTGAGGTAGACTAGCTTTGGGACTGAGACTCAGTCTATGGCATTGTGCGAGTAGGCATGCTTGGGAGCAAACTCCGTGATCTGCTACTACATTGACCTTCCTTCCATCCTACACTGGCGCGGGCCTAGCCGGGTCTGTAAGGAGTGCTGATGGCATGTTATCTGACCAGTCCTTGGGTGAACAAAAAGATTACTCGTCAGGTTGAACAACAACCTCCTCCAAAAGCTCTTCAGGTCAGTCAGTCCATTGGAGCGTTTACCCCGGAGTCTCCCCGCAGATCCAGTAGTTGGACGAGGCTTTTCCGGCATCGACACCATCTTTCTGAAATAACTCTCTCCAAAAGGCCACCCATCGAGGTGATGTTGGCATATCTCGCGTAGAACACACTAGCCCATGAAGGCATCCCCGATGCTATGTAAGCACACCCGATGTATAGATACATCCGCCCATAAGGCACCCACAGTTAACACACCTTGGGACACCCATCACAACCCTCCTCAGCCCCCCTTTGGGGGGTACGTGTTACTACAAGTACCCGGGGGTGTGGGGCGTCGCGGGCTCGCGCTTACACCCCCTACTCACATAGGGGGGCAAAAAACCCTTAACTACGCCAAAAGGTTATTTCCACGCTAAAATACTAAAACCCTCACTTTTTAATATAACTATTATTTATTAATAACCTCAAACTATTAATAATATAATAATATAACGTTATATAATACTAAAGGTTATATAAGTCGATAGCTCTAACTTAGGGCTATCGACTTATATATAAATTATATTAATATCTCTTATTAATTAATAACTATTAATTGCTTATAGTTTAATTATAATACTATTATTACTTACTATATATAGCGCCTCTTAAGGCCTCTACGTCGAAAGGGGGGTTAATATACTATAGCTAACTTCGCTAGTAGCCCTAAAATAATTAATATCCCCCTTAATACTATAATATCTCGACTAGCGACCTAGCGCTAGCATTAGAGTTATTAGTACTATTAATAGTAGTAGCTCTAGCTCTAGAATAACCTTATCGTTATTATTATTAATAAGGTTATTATTATTATTATTATTAGAAACCTCTTTAATTATATTATTAGGGTTATTAAGGAAGTTAGGGTTAAAATTAAGCCCTATTAAGAGTAACGCTACTTCTATAAGGGCGTTATTAATATTAATCTCTCTAAGAGAGTAGGAGGCGTAGTTTATTTAATTAATAATATCTTTAGGTAGCGGTTTTAAGTTAGAGTTAAATATATCTATTATAAATACCTCTCTCTCTAGTTTAGCCTATTATAGGTTATTATTATTAAATAAGATATAGTTATTAAACTTCTTAATATAGTAGAGCTACTATTTAAAGTTTAATATCTTTATCCTCTTATTAATTATAACCCTCTTTATTACTAAATACTCCTTATAAAGTTTAAGATCCTAATAGCGGGCCTCTCTTTTAATATAGCGTTTCTATTAATAGGCCTCTTATGTAGTTATTTTATTAGTATATACCTCTAAGTCTTTTTTATATTAGAGATCGTAATACTCGTTATAAACGAGTATAAAGGCTTTACTCCTCGTTATACCTATTATTTTTAATAAAGACTCTCTAACTAACTATTATAGTTACTAATATAGGCGACTACTTAGTTTTTAATATAGAACCCTCCTTTAGTACCTCCTTTATAAGGCTTAAGTTATAATAGGTTAGTAATAAGAGTATTAATCTATACTTATTAATAATATAGTTAGTACTCTCTATACTAGCTTAAAAATACTCTTTATAAGGTAAGAGGTATATAAGATAAGAAGGGATTATTTATCTAGCCTTCTATATCTTTTTTACTAGGCGTTTTAATATAAAGTCGGATTATATTAGCTATACTTCTAATCTCTTAAAGCTATTTATAATATTATAACTTATAAATATAGTATTAGTTATACTCTAAAGTATTATAACGAAGTCTCCCCTTATAAAGTTAGGAGCTCCCTTATAAATAGCTTTATAAAGGGTTTTCTATTAAGCCTCTTTAAATAGCTAAAAGACTCTTATATCTATTAGTTATAATATATATATAGTATAAGGGGGGAAAAATCCTAGAATAATATTATACTCTATATAGTATTCTATAAGTCCTCGGCTTATATAACTAGAGAAGCTATCTAAGAGGAGTGATTAATATAGGCGCTCTAGGATATTCCCCTAGAGGACTACTAAGTATTTAGCATATTAACTTAGAAGTACTAAGTATATATACTACTAATTAGACTAGTAGCTATACTTATTAATACTAAAATACTCTTCTATTATATATCCGATCTTCTAAAACTTTACTAGCTTTATAAATAAGTAGTCATTAAAGTATTTAATAAAGTTTATTATAATCTATTAGCTAGAGAAGGTAGTAAGTAATTAGGCAAAGCGGATACCCTCTTTTATATTATATTTAGCCTAAATAGTAATTAGCTACGTCTTAAATACTATATATACTAGGATGGTTATATTAACGCTATTACTATATCTAATAAGGGTATAGGACTCTTAGTTAGCTAGATTAGTAACCTCTAGAGCTACTCCTCTCTTTTGATTTATATCCTAGAGTATAATAACTTAGACCTAGCTATTAAGATACCTAATCTAATAGCTAGACTTATTAGTATTCTAGATCTTAGAGCCCCTAATATTATATAAGTTAATATAGGTCTTAAGCTAATTAAAGAAGTCCTAAATCAGGGTAGGTTCTAACTCCGCTCCCTTCTAATAAAGCTTAACTAGCTTAATAAAGCTAGACTTCTTAAGCTCTAGATAATCCTAAAGCTAAGTAGATATAAACCCCTTAGATACTAGCCCTTAGCCCTAGGTTATTTAGAGACTATTTATAATCTCTTTAAGAATAACTAGGGTTATATAAGGGGTTAGACCTAAGTTTATTTAATAGGAGGTTGCTATAATACTATTTATTTAAGCTAAAGAGGAAAAGGGGAAGTTTTCCTCTCTAGTAGAGATTTTACTAGTCTATAGGGAATAACTAGGTAAGCCCTAGGTAAGCCTTAGGTAGCTCCTTAAGATAGTAAACCTAGGTAGAAGCCTAAGTAGGCTTAACTTAGGCGTAGCTTATAATACTATCCCCCCTCCTAGCTAGTCCCCCCCTAGGTATAGGCTAGGTTACTATTATTATCTATAACTAGCCTATATAAGGCTTTATACCTATTTACTATAGCGGTTTTTATAATAGCCTCTATAAGCTCCTAGGTAGGCTCTATATACTCTTCTTATTTAACTAGGACCTCGTACCTCTACCCTCGCCTAATTACTTTCTATTATATTATATATATCTCCTCTATATACTACTTAAATTCGCTATTATTAGCTATAATTAGTAGTAGCTAGGGGTCTATTCTTATCTATATAGGTAAGGGGTCCCCTAGTACCCTCTAGAGGAGGTCTATATAGAACCTTAGGTAGATATTACTAGGTATATCTAACTTAATAATATATAAGCTTAGGACTCTAATTATAATATATTTATAGTATAACTATAATAGCTTCTTACTAGGCTTAGGGCTTTTATAATTAGCTATTAAAAGCTAAACCTTATTACCTATATAGTACTCTTCTATAGGTATCCTATACTAGTTTATATTCTCCTCGCTATATTATTAGGTAGCTATAATACTTATTTAAATAAAGTCTACTACCTCCTATAGTTTTATTATTAAGAGGGTAGCTATTATATCCCTAGAGAGGGCTTCTTCTACTATATTATCTACTATAAGTATAGGGTTAGTATAGTACTTATATTCTAAAAAGAATAGCAAGAGCCTAGTTATATTACTAACCTTATTATAGAGCGCTAGCTAAGTAATAAGTAGGAGCTACCCCTAGTTATCCTATACCTAGGTTATAAATACCTATAGGATAGCTTATATCTCCTAGTTTTATCTCTTAATATTACTATTAGTTTATAGGTAGTATATAGTACTTAATAGCCTCCTTATACTAATAAGGTAATAGAATTTAGCCTAGAAGTAGCTTACCTAGTTAGACCCTTAATACTATATAGGAACCTATAGAACTAGAAGTAGGAAGTAAGGAACTAGTAAGTATAAGCTTATACCTCTATAGTACCTATCTCCTCTAATATTACTAACTTACCTAGCTTATTTACTATAACCTATAGGTATTAGCTAGTATTAATCTTTATAAGTAGTAAGTCTATAATAAAGTCTATTAAGAGGTCTAAGTATAACTAGGTAGGTACTAGTAGGGGCTTTAGGAAGCCCCTCTTAGCTTACCTCTAGATATATATCCCTCTATAAATATTATAGTTCCTTATAAATCTCTATACTATTTATAATTATCCTAGCTAATAGAACTACTAGCTTAATATTTCTAATAAACTATTATAACCTAGGTAAGTAGTTATACTTAAGTTATAGCTCTATTAAATAATCTTTATATAGAGCTCCCTTAGTAGGTTATTATCCTCCTCCCTACTAAGTACCTATAGCCTCTCCCTAAATATTAGTCTCCCCTAAGTATTAATATTATACTTACTAATTTAGACCTTAGCCTTTATATCTAGTAAGAAGCTCTAAAGCTAGTAGATAACTATATAGTATATAGCTTTATATATTATATCCTTTTTTATAGTTTCTAGCTATAGTACTTATAGTTTAGGGTTACTATTAAAGACTATAGTATCTAGGATATTAGTATAGCCCTTCTAACTTCTCCTTACTAGGGGGCTAATTATAAGGTCCCTATAGGGGTAGGTATAGTTTAGTATTAGCTATAAGACCCTCCCCTATTTCTATTTATTATCTTACCCTTATAGTATATCTTATTCTCTTTAAGAGAGGGTATTAAGGGCTACTACTTCCTTATTAGGGTAGTATTTAATAATAAAATTATACTAAAATAGCTCCTCTACTTACTAGCTATAGTACTCTATAAGGCGCTACTTTTTTATAAAGTATTTAAGCCCCTAGTAATTAATTAGTACTTTAAAAGTAGTTATATTATATAGCTCTACTCTCTATATATATAAGTAAGAAAGAATTACTAGGAGCTCTTTATTATAAATAGAGTAGTTATACTCTATAGGCGAGAGCTTCTATAAGTAGAATACTATAGGACGCTAAGTACCCTCTAGGTTAACTTATAAGAATACCCCTCTTAGTATAAATCCTAAATAGTTAGTTTTAATAATAATCTTATCTTTTAGATTAAACTAGTAGAGTACTAGCTAGGTATTAAAAAGCTACTTAAGCTATAAGAAGGCTTATTCTTAATTATTATAAAAGGTTAGACCTGAGTTTATATAATAGGAGGTTAGTATAATATTATTTATTTAAGCTAAAGAGGAAAAGGGGAAGTTTTCCTCTCTAGTAGAGATTTTACTAGTCTATAGGGAATAACTAAGTAGGCCCCGGGTAGGCCCTAGGTAGCTCCTTAAGGTAGTAAACCTAGGTAGAAGCCTAGGTAGGCTTAACCTAGGCGTAGCCTATAATAATTATCTCCTTACTAGAATATTATATTCTTCCTAGTAAGTAGTATAAGTAGTTTAATAATATCCCTATATTCTAGTATAAATATATTATAAGAGTTTATAAACCCTAGGAAGCTCTAGACCCCTTTTAGGGAGGTAGGGGGTAACTACTTAGTAATTATCTAGAGTTTCTTAAGGTTGTAAGAGAGACCCTCTCTTATTATTATAATAAACCCTATATACTTAACCCTCTTAATTAAGAACTTATACTTTATAAGGTTAAGGTTTAAGCCTATATTTACTAGCCTCTAGAGAACCTCCTAGACTTTCCTCTTATAATCTTCTCTTATTTTATTAGAGTAAATTAATATATTATTTATATAAGTAGTAATAAAGTTATTAAGAAAGTCCTATAGGGTATTATTAATATATTACTAAAGGCTAGTAGGGGTACTAGTTAGGCTAAATAAATAGATTACTTATTTAAATAACTTATACTAGGTATAGAATATAGTTCTCTCTTAGTACTCCTCTATTACTCTTAACTTATAGAAAGCTATTATTATATCTAGCTTAATATATTACTTAGCTATACTTACTTAGTATAGCGTCTTAGAGATTAGTAAGAGGGGGTAGTAATCTTTCTTAGTAATTATATTAAGAGCCTTATAGTTAATATAAAAATAAATTCCCCTACTTAGCTCCCTTATAAAGAATACTAGTACCCTAGTAAGTAAGTTACTAGCTTTAATAAACCCCTTATCTAGGAGGTTTTATAAGCTCTTTTTTAATACTAGTACTTTTTCTCTTAATATATTATAGAGGGGGCCTTAGGGGAGTAATAGCTCCCTCTTATCTTATCTTAGTATAAGGTTAATCTAGTAGTTTACTCCTAGTTACCTAGGGGGTAATAAATAAGCCTTATTAGGGTTAAATAAGTTAGGAAACTCCCTTAAGACCTAACTTAGTAAATTATATTATTAATCCTCTTTTAGTTTTAAGTTTAAAGCTTTCTTAATATTAGCTAAGCTAATAGCTTATATTAATACCTCTTTAATACCCTCTTAGTACTTACTCTATTATCTTACTAGGTATTAGTAGATTATAGAGAATAAGGGTATATTAAGGAACCTTATAGCCCTTATTTCCTTTATAAGAAGCGTTTCTTCTTAGTCCTTTAGGTATAGCTTAACTTATCCCCTCCTATAGTATACTTCGTAAGCTATAGCGTTATAAATAACCTAGCTCTACTCTATCTAAGGGCGCCCTAAGAGGATATTAAGGTCTAGGCTATTAACTATATATATAAAGATATACTAGGTATAATTACTCGTTTCTAAGTTAAACGCTACTATACCTAGTATATTACCTAGTAATAGTCTACTAAGTATATACTTTCTTATAAGTTAGTATCTCTTCTTAATATATAGAAAGTAGAAGTATTAAGGTAGAGAAAAGTTAATTATTATATAAGTATTACTCCTAATATCTATTAGGGTATAAGCTAGATATCCTTTATTAACTCTAACCTAAATAATAATAAGCTTATTATTAGCTAGGTATTCCTATTTATATTCTTCCTAACTTAATATCTCCTCCTTAGTAAGCTCTAGGGCTTAATTTTGCTCTAGAGTTAGTTTTTTCCTAACTCCTTATTTTTTTTAAGGAGTAAGTTATTACCTAGTAGTTATATATAACCTTATAGTATACTAGTTTTTCTTTTAAGGTTTTTACCTTTATAACCTTAGGTAGCTAGTCCTCTTTATTAGGGTAATACTAGGTAATATAACCTCTAGCTCTATAAGTATAATAAGTATAAGGGTCCCTTATACCCTTCTAAAGCTATTAGTATTATACTAGGGAGGTACCTAAGGAGGACCTAGAGTTTTAATAATTATAATATCTTATCTCCTTAACTTATAAGATATATATAGCTCTAGTTATATAAATATCCCCCTTAGTATCCTTAGTAGTAAGTTTCTAATAGGTTACTAAGTAGTTATTAGTAACCTTCTAGCGCTCTACTTTTTATATAATACTCTAGACCTTTAAGAGCTAGCTACTATAATTAGCTAGTAGGTTAATAGTAATTAGCTAATCCTTTAGCCTAGGGGTAAGAGAGGCCTTTAGAAATAAGATCTAGACTTAACTAAGCTAGTTTATATTACTTATATTAGTTAGTATTTATTTTCTTAGTATCTAAGTAGGAGTTCATAAGGTATTATACCTCTATATCTATAGTATAGAATACCCTATTTATAGTAATCTTATATCTTATTTATTATACTTAAGTAATATATTCCTTCTGCTTACTTAAAAACTTTAGGGGTAGGGG
This sequence comes from Colletotrichum ledebouriae, assembly GCA_036785755.1. NCBI lineage: Eukaryota > Fungi > Ascomycota > Sordariomycetes > Glomerellales > Glomerellaceae > Colletotrichum > Colletotrichum ledebouriae. The sequence continues at coordinate 2,430 of JAVHLU010000860.1, read as the reverse complement.
TAATAGCTTCTACCGTATTATACTAGTAATACGGTCCACGTAGTAGGCGAAAAATATAGGTAAAAATTCTATCTATTTAGAAGGTTTTTTCCTTAAAGGCGATAAGCCCTTTTATAAGGGTTAACGCGTTTAGGTACGTTTAACGCGTTAAATGCGTTAGATACCCTTAAGCGGGATAACTACGCTAAGCGTATTTAGTATTAATTACCTATATAAGAAGAAAAAGGTATTAATTATAATACGTAGTATAAAATTTGATTTATACCTCCTATTATAATAATATACTAGTAAGTAGAGCTATACTATTATATATAAGTAACTATATATAACCTTACTTCTTTTCTATTCTATACTTTTTATTATATTCTACTTTAGGCTAAGGGAGTCTTAGGCATAGTATTAGCTATCTTTAAGAGGTCGGGGTAGTCCTTATCCTTATTATTAATAATCTCTTTAGTTATAACTAGGAGTTAGTTAATACTAATACTATAAGTAGTAGCTAGTTAGGTATTATCCTTATATTACTCTAGGAATAAGTAGCAAGATTCGTTACTAACCTTAGGGTATAACTTAGTAACGCTATTATCTTTATTTATAGTAATCGAGGCGGTAAGGGAGGTAATATTAGTATAAAGGTCTTAAATGTCTATAGCGTATTTATACTAAAAGTTAGCTATATCTATAGCCTTAGGGTTATTAAGGTCTAAAAGAGTATAAATAGCGCTTAAGTTATTACTATTAACTATAGCCTAACTAATATAAGCATTATTCTTAGTACGTATACTAGGAAACTCGTATTATAATATCTACTTAATAATAAAGAATAGCGATATAGCGCTAAACTCCAGGTTATTTATAATTTATTTAGTTATAAATAAGTTAAGGGCGTAGATATATATATATAGACTAAGGATAATTAAGCTATTCTTAATAAGTATATATAAGGTAAAGCGTTTAGCGTAATAAGTAGCGATAAGGTTAGTTATATTAAAGAAATAGAGGTGCTAAAGGTATATATTAATTACCTCCTAAGTAGTTAGGAACTTTATATAAGAATAGGTAAGGTAATAGAAGCTAGCGATATAAGTATAGGATTACTAGTCTATAATAACGATCTTCTTAATACTAGTAGTAATATTAGGTATCTCAGTAGCGCTAGGCGTATTAATAGCGTTAAAGGGGCTAAAATTAGAGGAAGGATTAATATTAGAGCGATCCTCTAGGCTAGTAGCTAACGCTATATACTTAGTGAATAACCTAGTAATAAGGTATTATTCTAGGCTAAGGAAGCCTAGGCTCTCTTATATTAATCCCTAGGGAATAGTTACTATAATAAACTTAAACTCGTTAGTAGCTAACTTAATAAATTAGCCTAGGTTAAGGGTAATAGCGCTAGTATTAGTAATATAACCCTTAGAGAGCGCTATAGTTAGGGTAATCTAGGTCTCCTTATATCTATTAAGTAGTATAGAGATATAGCTAATGCGTTTACTATAGGCTTATATTCCCTTAATAGCCTTAATAATATCTATTATATTAGGGGTATTAATATTAGTAGCTTGCTTCTTAGGAGTAGCTATCTTATTAGTTTTATTCTAAGTAATAGGAGTTAATCTAGTACTAGTTATAATAATATTAGTTAATAATTAAGGTTTAATATATTTAGTAATATTAGTAGCTTAGTTAGGTTAGCTAGTATTAAGGGATTATTTAGGCTAATTAGCATTAATAGTTTTATTAGCTTAATTATATTTAGTAATAATAGGTTTATTATCTCTACTTAAGGCCTCTCTAGAATTAATAGAAATAGGTATACTAATAACCTTAATAGTATAATATAGGTTATATTTAAGGGAGTTCTATATAATATTATAGAGGGATAGCTACTCGAGGTTTAAGATAGTATTAGGAAATTAGTAATAGAACTTAATTTAGTTTATAAATAGTAGTTAGGTAACTAGGTAAGTATTAATACCTAGGTAGATAATAAATAGGGTATTAGAAATATTATAACTAGTTCTATAATATTAGGTCTCTTAGTTAAGAGCATACTTAAAGATTTCTTAGTTATAAGTATAGTATCTAGGCTTATTATAAGGGATCTTAATATTAAGTAGGGAGTAGTAAATATAATTAAGGGTAACGTACTTAGTATCTTTATATTAAGAGCGTTATCTATTTATAATAAAGTAATACCTAGGTATATATATAATATAAGTTACTCTAGTAGCACTAAGTGCGTAATAATATAGAGCGTTAGCAAGGTTCCTTAACGTCTAGATAAGGAGAATAGTAATAAAGGGATGTAAGAATACCGAAGGTATATCTTAAAAGTTCTATAATAATCCTATAAGGTTTATATAAACCTTAATAAATAACTATATTATATATAGTTATATACCTATATAATATCTCTTTAATAATACTTTA
>JAVHLU010000859.1:0-44506 GCA_036785755.1 Colletotrichum ledebouriae | reverse complement strand
GGATATAGCTATTATTATATAGAGACTAATTAGATTAAGCTATTAGGACTTAATATATATAATATAATATATAATAAGAATAGATATAAAGGTATTTAGAATATAATTAGATTATATTTAGATACCCCGTATATATAGAGTTTTTAACCCCTATTTTATAAATTATATACTACTTCTTTTATGCTATTTTTACATACTTTTATAATAGAGTTATAATTAGTATAAGGTTAGCTGCCCCCCCTTAATTAGGTATAGCGCTGCAGTGCGCCTGCCTAGGATAGTTTAGCGCAGTGGAGGGGGGTAAGATGAGGTTTTGCGGAGGGGTAAGTTGAGGTGTAAGCCGAACCGCAATTTCGTGTATGACATGCTCAGGGGAAAAGACGGAGAGTAACACTGGAAATGGAGCCAACTCCGGTGCGCTAAACGGTCTTTGGAGAATCCCAAGTTGCAGTTGTCAATCGATGACTTGCTGGGCTATCCTTTCTTCGCTCGTTGAAGCTCGGCAACCGGAACCGCCCCCCGTAAACCCTAACATGTGTTGCCTGCGTCAATCGAACTCTCATCGAGATACTCACTCCAGCTCAAGGTTTTGATCGAAATCGTCACAGTAGTCGGTAATTACTGCCAAGTTTTCATTCATCATTCGGCGTGGGAAAGACCCAGTTCTGTTTTCCTGACATAAAGGTTACTAAGAGATACTCACCCCTGCCATTCCTGAGAGGCGGCTCCTCGGAGGTTTCCCATCGACGGGTCTTTGGGGGCCAGAGATGGGGGGACCTCGTCGATGCCACACAGCCCGTGGGCGGAGAATCGATGCCTTCTTGGCGTAATCAGATGGGTCCGGAAAAAGCCAGCCCCCTCTGCCCCGGGATCCATGAAGAGGGACCCCTCGGCACGGGTGAGATACTACATACGAATCAATGCGCGGCTTGGGGGCGGACACGGGGGTTGCCACGGTTCTCAACGCGAGCTCCTGATTTCTCTGCCTGCTCGGTGCAGCGGAACACGCCTTTTGCGGAGAGCGTGGACTGATGCAACTCTTGGCTGCCTACCTCTTCTTGGAAGACGGCGGGGACCTCCGGCAATCCAAAGGATGCTCATGCTGGCGTATCATCACCGAGTAACCGCCGAAACGAGCTGGTCGAGATTGTAACCTGCGTGTGATCCCCTGCCCGATGCGACGCTGGCCTCGAGCGATCGACCGCCGTCGACGGGACCAAGGCCTGACAGCGTTTCACGGCCCTCAATACGGCAATGAGCTGCGGCTGACCACGTGGGACTCTTCGAGATATCTTCTGGCGGTGACCGAGGCCCGCCCCGGTCCCGTTGCGATCACACAAGCTTGGCAAAGCGGCAGATCACGTTGACTATCCTAGTTGTCCGAACCGCGTGTCGATGAATTTGGACGTTCCGCAGCAGCCCAAAGAAGGGAAATGAGTCTCAACACTGCTGAGTGCATGTGCCTGTGAACAGCTGGCTCGGCTGCCATCGGCGTGGTCCCTGTTCGACGATATTTGACTCTCCAGCTATAAGAACACTGTTTGATGATAATCAACTGCAGGAACCGAGTTTGATCTCGCACGCCCGCAGGCCTCCCCGGGGCTGAGCACAGAGATTAATTACGGTGGGGTCGGAAACCCGGTCTTACGGCCATCCCCATGCATCCTCGGGATGTTGGAGAGACTGTCGAAGCCAAACCGATTAGACAAGGCCCTTCCAAACTTTAGTCTTTAGTGCCATGCCCAAAGAAGAGAAAAGGAAATGGCCGCTTATATCTCACGCTTACATGAACTCTGTGTCCCAGGCGAACTCATCTCGTCTGCGGTCGCCGCGAGCACCTTGCAACGCGCTTCTTGTTCCTGGCAGTACGTCGCTGGATCGCCAGCGAGTGCCATGCCCATGCAAGCGATTCTTCCAATCCGCGCCGGGCCAGTCCGTGTGTGAGAGGGTCAGGAGATGACGAAGAACTCAGCGGCCGAGCGACTCTGCGATGCCACACATGATATTGATGTCGCCGGCGATTTCGCTCCGCGAAGACGTCAGTCGAGACCACCGCAGCTTGCGAGTTTTTGTGTGCCCGGGAAGGAATACTGACATCCAAGATCCGGGCCGCGAGCTTTTGGTTTTTTCCGAATCGCGGCACGTGCGGGTGATGCGCCGTCAGCAGTATTCGATTCAGATAGTAGAACTGCAACCTAACCACGACGGAGTCGTTGATGAGCGGGATTTCGGGGAAGACGCCCTCCTTCCGGGGGTTCTCGACAAAGACGGCGGAGAAGGTCGGCGGGACGGCTCTCATCCATTGAGCCTCGTACGTCGTGGATATTCCTGCGTCCCAATTGAGAAACGTCCTATAGGGCCGCATTTATAGTTACTAAAGAGCTTATTCTATTATAACGAGAGTAGCTATAACGTAGTTACTTATAACTATAGTTAGAGGAATAACCCCTAGAAAAAGGTCGCTGTAGAGCTAATATTAGTTATATACTACGCTAGGAATAAGTAATACTAAAGGTATTATAATATACCCCCCTAGATATAGTAGTAGCTAGAAAAGCGCCTAATTATATAATATCCCTTAAAATACCTAAATATAAAGTAATATATCTATAAATAACCTATTAATAAGCCTATTTATAAAAGAGATAATAAAGTAAAGTTATTTATCTTAAGTATAAGGAAAGTATAAATAGTTATAGTTTTCTACTTTTATAACTATTATTATTATTATTATAATACCCTTTATTTACTAACTCTTACTCATAGTAGTAGAATCTATTATCTCTTATTAGCTTAAGTAAGGTAGCTATTATTATATTAACTTTAAATAAAATAACCTAGCTACCCTCATACCTTCTTAACTCTTCCCTATAATATAATATAATAATTCTATATATACCTAACTTTAGTTCTAATAATAACCTTATTATACGCGTATATATATACCTATATTATATAGCGATCTTAAAGCTATTATAATATACTAATATATTTATAAATACCTCCTAAAAAGAAGACTAGTTAGGCTATAGCTCTTAAGAAGGCGCGCGCTACTAAAAGTAAGAATAAAGCTAGGGGTAGAGGGGCGCGCCCTCCTCCCCTAGAGAGTAATAATAAAGTTATATATATATTATTCCTTCCTATTATTAATATATAATATATTAATATATTATATAGCGAGTAGAAGGAAGAAGTAGAAGTAATTTATAGAGAGTAGCTCTAAGGGTAAGGGCTTATAGCTTAAGAAGCCCCGGGGTTACCCTCCTAAGTAATCTAAGAGGATAGCTCCTAGTAAGTTTTAATCCCTTTATTACTATAGCTATATATTAGAACGTTATTAACCTTATTATTATTATTATACCTAAGGAGATAGATAAAAAGGAGGGTATTAATAAGAGTAGTTTAGAGCCCCCTCCTATCTCTCCTCCCCCTAGTAGAGGTATAGAAGTAGAGTAAGTACCCTAATTTAATAAATACTACTTTTAATACTTTTTAAGTAAGCTCTTAGGCTTATTAAATTAAAAGTGCTTACTTAGTATTGAGCTCGGAATTACGCCGCAGCCCCTTTGCAAAAAGACTATAACAAATTCACCTAGTTCGCAGGTATAATTTGGGAAATACTATATAGGTATTTTAACCTATACCCTCTACTAGTTAAGGAAAATAATATAGGAACCCTATATATTCCTACTACTCGCAAGCAAACCCTCTAAATATTATAAAGTCAGATGCGCGCTATACTAGGGCTAATTATATTAAAGCTAAACGGGCTACTAAGGCTCTCGTAGCAACGCCCTTGCTAAACCTTCTAGTAAGGTGCTGCGAAAGCTACTATATAAGATAACTCCTTAACCTAAAAGGTCGACCTTCTAGTAAGGTACTACGAACGCTACTATATAAGAGGTAACTCCTTAACTAAAGAGGTCTTTCCTAAGAGGTTCTTATAGCTAGAAGTATAAGAAGCTCTACTATAAGTAGGGCCTTATACCTCTCCCTCTTCCTTATCCTTATCCCTTAACTATATTAGTACTAGACCCTATATATAAATATACTAAGCTTAAGCGAGGCACGCCCTTTAATATAAATAATATAGAGGGGATTACTAGAGAGTTTAGCCTTGATATAATTAATAAAACCCGCTCCTTTATTAACTACTCCGCTATATATAGAGAGCATATTATTAGTATAGCTCTTAAGAAGGCTTACCTTAATACCCCTATAGGGGACTCTATAAGGTATAATAGTATTAAAGCTAAGTAAGTAAACTTAGTAGCAGAAGTTTAGTAGGTTATTATATACCCTATAGAGTAGCCCTTTTTCGAGCAGGTCTTCTATATTACTAAGGTAGAGGCGGCCTAGGTAGCCTAGGCGAATGTTAGTAAGTATGGCTTATGCTAACTGCTTTAATATAGAGAGAGCGTTACTAATAACGGCATAGCTACGAAGGCGTTAGCTAACCCGATCGAATAAGAGGACTAGTAGATAAAGTAGTAATAGAGGCGGTATTAGCAGCGCAGGTAGTGCGCGAGAGGAAAGGTTAATAGTTTCGTAGTTTGAATAATTAAAAACTACGTTATTATTGATATAAAGTTGAAGATCGTGAGGCTATCTAGTGGGGTATATATAAGTATAGCTATAGTTAGGAGAGTTATAATCACGTGACCGAAGGCTATATATTGTCAGGAGGCGCGGAGTTAGAAGGTCTGTTGCACTTAAGCAGGTAAAATCACTATGCAGTGGCTAGAGGCCGCTTACTTAGTATAGCAGGTAAGTATAACTACTATTATAAGAGTAAGATACCTTATTAATAGATAAGTACCCCTATTACTATTATGGCTTACTAATATACTAAAGCTAAGGCTTTAAAAGACCTAGTAATTAAAAAAATAAGGTTCTATATATACTTCGTTTCTATAACTATCTTTTAATATAACTTATAAACCCTCGTTTATTAGAGAGCTACGCTCTATAAGGCTATTACTACCTAGAAGGATAAGATTATAATAGTAAAGAAAGGTAATAATAATAAGGGTTTAGGTAGGGCTTCTAAGGTAATAAGTAGTTCTAGTATATATAGTATTATTACTCTATCTCCCGCCCTAGTTCTATTTCGAGCCCTAGTAATTAGCGCGGGTATACCTATACCTCGTCCGCCTACTAGTAATATAGCTATTATAATATACTATATAGTTAATAGTCTTATTAATATATATTTACTAGAGGTATTACTACCCTTATATAATATCCTTATAAATTAATACGAGCAAATCTTCTAAGGTTAAGTAATAGAAATTTAGTATTTTAAAGTAGCCCTTTAGGGTAGATTATATTCCTTTTACTCCTATAAGAGTAACTTCAAGCTCCCTAGCTAGTAAGCTATAAATTAATTAGAAATTAGGCGCTATTAGCCCTCTTATACTTATTTAAAGTATCCCTTATTTATTATAATTATTCTCTATATATCTTTTAGATTAAGGAGTAAATAGAACTATTTAAATTCCTTATAGTTAAGAACCTTTATAAGACTAATAGCTAGTATATTATTTCTTAGTATATATATTATACTAAACGATCCTCTAGTATATTCTTATTATAGCTATATATTTTAAATATTAATATATTATAGCTTAGTTAAGATCTATTCCTTTTTACTTATTATAAGATAAATTATCTATCAGTTATTATTATAAATCTTTTAGATATTGCTAAGTTTAAGAGTAATATCCCTAAATAGCCTCTAAAGAGTAATTATCTCCTTAGTAATGTATATAAGGCTTAGAAGCTCTACTTCTATTATAAATATTTTACTTATAGCCTATTAAGTAGCCTTTTATTAAATTAGTTCTCTAAAGAGCGAGATTATATACCCTTAAATTACTTCTATATCTCCTTATTATTTATAGATAAAGTATCGCTTATAATTAATAATACCTACCTACCCCCTGAGTTACTAAAGTATATCGCGAGGTAATAAGTATAATATAAATACTATATAACCTAGTTAGTAGTAGTATAGTAATAAGGAGTAGGGTTTATTAGGATTCTTAAGAGTAAGAAATATATAAAATCAATATTAGGTTAGATTATAATAATAATATAGAGTATAGAGCTAATCTTCTCTTAGAAACTCTTTACCTCTAATAATATTACTACTATTTTACTCTTTAAGTATAATAGGTTTAAGAGGGGGGTTATTAGCGCTCTTAATTTAAGTAAATTAAACTTCTTAATAACTTACTTAATATATTAGTTATAAGCAAGGTATATCTTTAATATAGCTTAGTTATAAATAACTCTAATTCTAAGATAGTATTTAACTAAGCCTTATTCTTTTAACTTATATACTTCTTTTAAGCTAGTAATTACTCTTTATATTACTTCTTTATAGTTCCTATAAAATAGGATAAGGAAGTTATTTATATAAAAGATAAGAAGAACTTTCTTCTTAGTTAACTAGAAGAGGTATAGGTCTTTACTTATGAATATAAAGCCTAGATACTAAAGGGTAAAGGAGAACTCCTTATATTAGAGTAGTAGTATATCCCTTAGCTTATAGAGCGCGTAGCGTAGTTTAATATACTTTCTAGGCTACCTAAAGCTATCTAGTAACTTATAAATAATTAGGTCTTTATTTAGGTCCCGGGAGGCGTTTAGGAACGTATTAATAAGGTTAAATTATTTAACTTTAAGGTTAAATTATATAGTAATTACTATTACTACCCTAAAGGTATAAGTAGCGAGGGTTACTATATAAGTCTATTTAAAGGGCGACTTCTCTTACTAATCGCCTTAAATATAGATCCTTATTTTATACTAATTAAGAATATTATCCTTATTAGATTTATAGGTAAATACCTACTTTAAAGGTATTAGTCTCTTTATTATTATCTCTCGATTAATAACGCGCTATATATATATTTATTATAATTTACCTATCCTAACCTTAGCTACTTCTTTAAAGCGAGTTTAAAGCGCTTATAGAAGGTTTAAAAGTTTCTTTTAGAAGTAAGGTAGCTTAGTAAGGTTATTGGTAGTAAGATATTTATAGATCGTTATAGTTATATAAGTAGGCTTCGCGCTATAAATAGTAATATAAATATAGCTATAGAGCGTATAATACCCTATACTAGCTTCTAAGAAAGCCTTCTACTAATTAGGTATAAAAGTCTTAAAGAAGCTAGATACCTGCTCCTACTCTATATAGTATTATAGTAAAAACTAGTAACTAGATCGGGATTTACTCTCCCTTATTCCTAGTTATAGGTTATTAGGTAGTAGATTATATAGTTATTAGCTTTGATAAGTTTAGCTATAACCCTCCTAGTTATATACCTAGTTAGACGTCTATTTAGTATTAGCCCTCTCTTTACTATCCTAGTATAGCTATATTAGTAGATTTAAGGGCTTCCTATCTAAAGCTTTATTCTTATTACTCTTACCTACTTTAGAATGTATTATAAAGTAGGGAGTAGTTTAATTATAATATAATCCTTAATCTATTCCCCTTTAGAATTAACGTCTCTAATAGCTTTATATATATAGTTTATTTCTAATATATATATTATACTTATTACTCTATTTATTAAGGCTAGGCTTTTATCTAGCTGTAATATAGGATTAGGGGTTAATAGCTACCCCCCCTTCTAACCTACCTATCCCTTTAGAAGTTTTAAGATTCTTCTATTTAGAGACTTAGTTATAAGAACGAGGGTTAATATAAGTAACTATTTAGTTATAAGTATTAATATAGCTTTATCCTTATTTATAATACCTAGGATCTAGAGTTTAAAGCTAACTTATAATACGGGTTTTTTAATCTTTTTTACTATCTTATGGGTAGCGTCTTCTAGGATAGCCAACTTCCCTCCTACACACTTTTTCTTAGCACGCACTATTAGTGCGGGCTACCTTATTACTACTAAATCGTTAATAAGGCCTATTCCACGAAATACTAGAGTAATAATAGTAGCTAACGCCGCGCTAGGGCCTATCTCGCTAGCGCCCCTTCTACTATCCTAAGTAATATTTAACGCTATCTAGCCGATCTAGTTTATACTAGAGACTACTAAAAGTCCTCTTATAATACCTTAGCAACTAATATAGAGGTTATTATTAAAAAAGAGGGTATATAAAGCTTAAGGGTATAAAGATTCCTTACCTAGAGTGCCTAGTATAAGGGGAGCCCTAAGACCTATGCGCGCACCCCTACTAAAAGGGCTACTTAGATTAATAATAAATAACGCGTTATATTAGTACCCTAGTAGGGTAATAGAGCCCCTAGCCCTTACTAAGCTTAGTAAGATTAAGAAGAAAACTAAGAGCTTTAACTATATTACTATAACGCTAATTAATATAATTAAGAAGACTCTTATATAGCTTAGAGCTAAGCACCCTAACGCTATTAACTTTTATACCTACTTATTTACTAGTATTATGCGAGGAGACTATTAAGATATACTAACCTAGAGTTACCCTAATCTTATTACTCCTCCTCCCCTAGACCCCCTAAATAATACTAACGCCGGGGCTACTCTAAGGAGCTAGAAGTTATATACCTGCGCTACTACTAGAGGAGCTAGATATACTTAGCTAGCTAATACTAACTTAGCGAGTTAAGTTAATCCGCAAGCTCTAAGCTATAAGAGCAGACTATAAGCAGGAGCTAGAGCTCTATAATTAGACCTAGTACTAGACCTCTATATCTTTATTAGGCTTACTATAGGCTATAAGATATAGGAGTAGTAGATTAACCCTAGCGCTATCTATTAGGACCTTATATAGTTTAGTTAGATTAAGGATAAGGATATTAGAAAGGCGTCTTAGGTACCCTCTAGTATTATAATTACTATAATATCCCTAGGAGTATATATAGCTTTACTTACTCGCTACGCTAAGCTATCTAAATATTTTAATATAATAAGTATTAAGGGACCCTAGGTTTAGGCTACTTATACTATCCGAGGTATCCTAGTAGTCTTTATAATATATTCTAGCTACTCCCTAATAGAGCTATTTATAATAAATAAGATTTAGAAGGAGATAGGCTAGTAAGTTATTATAGATTATACCCTCTTAGCGCTATTAACTAAGGATAAGGCCTACTAGACCTAGATAGTTACCTTCTAGTAGAAATCCCCCCCTTTTAGGTATTTAGGTCCTGCCTTATAGAGCTACTAGACCGAGAGCTACTACTAAAGTAGTATTAATAATACTATAGCTAGTATAAGGCGGGTATCTACTAAAATAAGCCCTGCTACTAGAACTATAGCTAGAAGGAATATAGAGCTTACTCGCTTAGTATAAGCTATATAACTTACTTTAGGGTATATATAGCTACTAATATAAGCTGCCTGCTTAGGCTAAAGAGAAAGGATAGCTAGGTAGTTATACCTACCTAGGCTAAGTAAAGAAGATACTAGAACGCTAGGAAGAGGTATATAGAGATAGCCTTAGAGAGGACTAGCCTAGAATAAGGCTAGCTTACTAAGGTAGAGCCTATTGAGCTCGGAATTACGCCGCAGCCCCTTCGCAAAAAGACTATAACAAATTCACCTAGTTCGCAGGCATAATTTAGGAAACACTATATAAGTATTTAACCTATACCCTCTACTAGTTAAGGAAAATAATATAGGAACCCTATACGTTCCTACTACTCGTAAGCAAACCCTCTAAATATTATAAAGTCGGATGCGCGCTATACTAGGGCTAATTATATCGGAGCTAAACGGGCTACTAAGGCTCTCGTAGCAAAGCTACTATATAAGATAACTCCTTAACCTAAAAGGTCGACCTTCTAGCAAGGTGCTAAAGGTATTATAAATACTACTATATAAGAGGTAACTCCTTAACTAGAGAGGTCTTTCCTAAGAGGTTCTTATAGCTAGAAGTATAAGGAGCTCTACTACTATAAGTAGGGCTTTATACCTCTCCCTTATCCTTATCCTTATCCCTTAACTATATTAGTACTAGACCTTATATATAAATATACTAAGCCTAAGCAAAGCACGCCCTTTAGTATAAATAATATAGAGGGGATTACTAGAGAGTTTAGCCTCGATATAATTAATAAAACCCGCTCCTTTATTAACTACGCCGCTATATATAGAGAGCGTATTATTAATATAGCCCTTAAGAGGGCTTACCTTAATACTTACGTAATAGTATTAGAGCTAAGTAAGTAAACTTAGTAGTAGAAGTTTAGCGGGTTGTTATATACCCTATAGAGTAACCCTTCTTCGAGCAGGTCCTCTATATTATTAAGGTAGAGGTAGCCTAGGTAGCCTAGGCGAACGTTAGTAAGTACGGCTTATACTAACTACTTTAATATAGAGAGAGCGTTGCTAATAATAGTATAGCTAGTAGATAAAGCGGTAATAGAGGCAGTATTTAATAGCAGCGCGGGTAGTACGCGAGAGGAAAAGTTAATAGTTTTATAGTTTAAATAATTAAAAACTATATTATTATTAATATAAAGTTAAAGATCGTAAGGCTATAGGTATATATAAGTATAGCTATAGTTAGGAGAGTTATAATCACGTGACTAAAGGCTATGTATTGTTAGGAGGCGCGGAGTTAGAAGGTCTATTGCACTTAAGCAGGTAAAATCACTATGCAGTAGCCAGAGGCCAGGTAGAGCCTATAGGACTAAGTAATAGCTACGAGTCGCCCCCTAGAGCCCCTAACCTAAGCTATAAGGAGGCTACCTTCCGGGTAGTTATAAGTAATAGTACCCCCTTAGAGGATATCCTAGAGGGAGTCTCTAAGGGTAGTAATATAGATATTAATAATAGCTAGTCCTCTACCTTACTATTATCCTACTAAGGTAGTATAACTATTACTATATATATACTACTAAGGACCTGCTACTCTATATAACGCTATAAATAAGTACTATATAGTTTTCTAGGTAAATATAGCGAAGAGCCTAGATACTTATAATCTAGCGCTCGTCTTTACTAAATAAAACTACTACGATATAGTATTATTATAAGAACCCTAGTATACTATAGACCGGGAGATTAACTTAATAAAAACTTACCCTTCTTATACGCTCTACTCCTAAGTTTAGTCCTAGGACTCCTACTCTATAAGGCCCTAGGTATTAATATATATCTAGAAGGGGCTCTCCCCCCCCGCCCTATTTACTATTAGCCTAGATACTTATAGCTAAAGTTAGGATCTTCTAGGAGTTAAGCTCTAGGGCGTATATTACCTTAATATCTACTAGGATATTAATAAATTCTTTATTTTTAATATCCTTAGTAACTAGACCCCCCTAACTCTCTCCTTTATAGGGGGAGACTAGAATATAAAATACTACTTATAATAGCCTAGGGTAGAAATAGGTAGAGGGGGCTATACCCTAGCTAACCTAATAGAAAGCTAGGGTCTCGCTTTTCTTAACCCGCCTAGTATCCCTACTTATTATTATAGTAATATACTAGACCTCTGCTTTTTAGATATACTACTAGCTAGAATAGAGGTTATTAGATATCTCTATATTAGATCTAACTACTCTATAATTACCTTAATTATATTACTACTAGGTAATAACTTAGGTTAATTAGGCCTAGCTACTAAGCTAAAATTTAGACTAAGCCCTAATAATATCCTAGCTTTTACTAGAGAAGTAGAGGGTAGCGCCTAGCTCCTACTAATAAGTCTCTTAACTATAAAAGACCTTAATAGGGTAGCTAAAGCGCTTAATACTATTCTCTAGATATCCCTTATAATAATAGGGAAGATGTACTAGCTAGATAGGAAGGGCGTATAATAGTAGATAGTAGCCTATATAAAGGCTAACTACTAGTATAAGATAGCCTACTACTAGAACCCCTACTTAGAGGATACCCTAATAGTAAGTAAGTACTAAGGAAGGGTAATCCGTTAGGTAAAGTCTACTATATAAACCTTATTAATTAAAGGTATTAAGACTAATACTAATCTATATAAGATTATAGGCTAGTATAAGCTAACTTTATAACTATAGTTACCTCCTCTATATAATAGTAAAGATAATATTACTAAACCCGCTAAGAAGGCTATATTCCTCTATATAAAGCTACTAGAGATATATATAGTAGAAGATAATATTAACTATCTTACCCCTATAGTCCCCTAATAAGCTATTAGAATAGACCTACTAGTTTAAGAGATAGAAATTCAGGATACTATCCTAGGGGTAGGTAATACTACGCCTAGGGCGGATAGTATTATAGTAGTTATACTACGTATAGTATAGCTATATATCTCAGGCTTTATCTATAACCTATTTTAGGCCTATTATATAATAGGTTACTACCCTAAGCCCTAGAGAGATATAGAGATCGCAATAATCCCTAAGGTAAACTGAGACGCCTCTATACTAAAAGGATAGAGACTAATCTCGCTCCTCTTAATAATTAATAAGGGCCTCGAAAGACTATATACCTAGCGTATTATATACTAGATTATTAAGGACTAGGTCCTTTACCCTGCTATTAGTAGAGCACTCCTAAAGAGGTTAGCTATAGATATTAGAGAAGCGCTAGTTTATAATATAATAGCTACTATTAGTCGCGGGATAGTTTATACCCTAATTATATTAGACGTGGAAGGGGCCTTTAATATAGTGCTATAGAACTAGCTATGCTAAAGGCTTAGGACAGTAAGGCTAGCTACTTAACCTTATCCGCTAGGTATACTACTTTATATATAACTATAAGGTAGTAGTAAGGCATAAGGGTTATAAGACCCCTATAGAGCGGCTTTTCTATAGCCTACTATAAGGCTCGCTAGCCTTACTAGTACTATACCTCCTATATATCGAGCTAATATACTATATAGGGGAGGAGAGGTCCTAGTTTAGCTATACTAATAATAATACTACTTTAAGGTTTAATAAGACTCTAGCGGAGTTAGTAGCTATAGTATAATCTATCCTAGATAAGATAATAACCTAGGGAAGGGAGAATTATATATCCCTAGACCCCTTAAAGATAGAGCTTATTTACTTTATAATAAGGTTAAAGCCTAGAAATAGTAACTCCCTACTACTTAGTATTTACTATAGAGATTAGGTAGTAACGCCTGCATAGTTAATTATATAGTTAGGGGTTATACTAAATACTAAACTAACCTTTTTAGAGTATATCTAGATAAAAGTAGTAAAAGCCTAGAAAGTTACTAGCTATATCTAGGGCCTTAGTAGAGTTTATAATAGAGCGCTACTAGCTACTATAAGAAAGGCGGTTTATATAATTATTATTCTAAAAGCCCTATTTATAGCGGAGATCTAGTACCTAGGTCTAAGAAAGCCGGGGCGGGACTAATAGGGCCTATATAAAGACTACCCTATAGTAAACTATAGGCTAAGTAACTAAATCGGGGTATTATAAGTAGTAATTAATATAGCTATATATAGGTATCTCCTAGTCTAACGTACTATACTAGTTCTAGTCCTACTAAGGGAGTCTAGTATATTACTAGTAGAGGTCTTTCTCTAGATAATCTAAGTATACTATACTTTAAGGCTCGGGTTACTTAATATAAGGTACCCCTTAGTAATCCGGATTTAGAATTATAAACCGCTTAGGAACTAGGGGCTCTTAATATAGCTAATAAACCTAACTAGCACTACCTAGTCTATACCTAGCTTCCCTTACCTAGTTCTCTACCCTAGAGACTACTAGCTTTAGGATACCTAGCGTAAGCTTATCCCTAAGGAGGTAGCTACTAAGGATTACTTTAAATAAGCTATAACTCTTTCCCCTATATATATTAGTATATATACTAATAGATTATAACTAAGCCTATAGGAGACTAGCTTTAGGTATATAGTATACTAGGGCTTATAGCTAATTTATATAAGCTACTACTAACTACTATAAGTAGAGGTCTTTAATACTAAGCTAGAAGGAGCACGCGCTAGCCTTTAGGCTATAGCTAAACTAGTAAATAGTAAGAAAACTATAATTACTATCTACCTTAATAATATTATAATAGTATTCTACCTAGAGAGCTTATTATTATTATCCTTATAGGAGGCTATCCTTAAGTTCTAGAGGCTTACCCTTAGCTAGATAGTCCTAGTTATAGTACGCTAGACTCTAGGCTATATAGAGATCCTAGGGAATAAGATAGCAGACTAGCTAGCGAAACGGGGTACCTACTTAGCCTCCCTAGACCTCTATATATAACTACCTACCTATAGCTATATTAAGAGGGGGGTTCGTTAGGAGTTATAAGAGGTACTAGACTACTAATAAGTAACTAACTAGTTATATAACTATTACTAGATAGAGCTAGAAATATTAGTAAGGCCTATAGCTAAGTTAGAATTGCTCCCCTGTATAGACCTATACTACCTAATCGCTATATGAAGTAGCTATAGAGACTTCGCAGCATATTATAAGCATTTCGTATACTAGGATATAAACCTAAACTACTCCTATAGTTACCTAAAGACGCCGTATTACCTATACTACTACTAGAAGGTAATAAGGCGAGGGATACCCTAGTTTAGTAAGGAGGGATATATCTTTAAATAACTCAGGGAGAAATAGCAAGAGTTTATTAAATATATTATAAGGTCTAACTTCTTTACTAAGGTCTGCCCCTAGTAAGCCTTCTAGCTATAATACTATAATATATTATTATAATATATATCATATTAAATATTTAACTCTATTACGAGGAAGCGCGAGTACGTAAAACCTATATTTATACTCCTTTAAGGGTAAAGGTATTAGCCCTACCTATATAAGTACCCTTATAATAAGGCTTCGCAGGCCCCTATAGCCGGAGTATCGATATATAGCTATACCTTAGGGCTTCTAGATAGGCGCGACCTATCTATTGACCCCTCAGCTTAGCTATAATTATTATTCTAGCGCGCCCTCGTAGAAGGAAATACTTACTAGTTTAGTAATAATGCTAGCTAGTAGTATTATACGTAGCAATTTAATTAGCGCCCCTAGCGTAGCTATAACTTTAGTTATAGTATTATATAGGGCCCTTAGATCTTATTTATATATATAGATACTCTCGCTTAGCAGATATACTAGGGGATATTAAAAGGGGATTAAAGATTTTTATACTAGTTAGATCTTACTCTTATTATATATCTCGTAGGTAGTATTCGTCTCAACGCGGGCGCCCTTTGCCTCAAAAGAGGATATCCCAGCGATTAAATATCACCACCACCACCACTTCTAGGATAGCCTCTTTTACCTTATCCTTTATATAGAAAGTCTATTTATTAAATATTACATTCTATATAATAATAACTATTTATAATATAGGGGTCTAGACCCTATATAGGTTATAGGTATTTAGAACGTATTCTACTAGGTATCTAATATATCCCTATAGTACTACCTTAAAGTCTCTCTTCTTAATTCCTCTCTCTTATTCCCTCTTAAGGGGGTATATATAGTAGCTATAAGTATATATATATCCCTAGTACGGGTAAAGGTTATAGGTTAGAGCCGCTCTATTATTAAGTTACTACTAGTAAAAGTACTAGTAGAACTACTCTTCTTTAATCTATAGTAGTAAATACTAGTTATAGCGCTTAAGTAAGCTTATATTATAAAGCGTTATTACTACTAGTACTATCTTAGTTTATAATTCTATAGGTAAGCTAGCTATAGTAAGTATCTTAATTATTTAAGTTATAACTTCTTAACTAGCCTATTCCCCTCTACTATTTAGTTCCTTTATATATAGAGGGGTTGTTTTAACCTCTATTCCTTCTATATAGATCTAATCCTTATATTTTATTTAAGTTATAAGTAAAATTACTAACCTCTCGACGTCTTATCTCATCTTATAAATAGAAAGTCCCTTCTATTAAGATACTAGGATAAGATGAGATAGATTTAGCTGCGCAGCCTTCGAAAAAAGCCCCCTTAGCGCACAGGCCTATTATAAGAAGACTATAGAGTAGAGCGTAGAGGAGAGGAGCGTAGCGGACTTTATTATCGTTTATAATTATTATTATAATATAAACCTTAATAATCCTATACCTCGTTTTCTAGTATTTTCTTAGCGAATCCGCGCCTAATTTAGATTATCTCTTTTAATTAGATCTATAAATCATTATATATATCTTTTAAGCCTACCTTTAATATTCTTACCTATTTATAAGTAGAGCTATATTATTTATTATCTTTCTAGTTCCTATCGGTTCTAGCCCCCTTTCTAATAGTGCTTAGAGGCGGATTCTTTTACTCTTCTTAATAGCCTTTATAGGCTTCTTAGAGAGTTAGGTACCTTCGCTACGTCTATACGTCCCCGCTATTAATATATATATATATATAATTAATCTACTTTAAATATAATAATAGCTTAAAGAATCTATAAATAACGAATAATAAGAATATAAATAATAATAAAACGTAGTTTAAAAGAGAGAGAGATATTTATAAACCTACCTTAGTTCTAAGGGAATAGTAATAGCTATGCTTTCTTATAGAATTAAAGTAGGAATAATATAGACCCTAAAATCCTCCCTTTCTCTCTTTTTATACTATTAGTAGGTTCTAGCGAGCGTATTCCTTTCTTTACCCCCTTATATATTATTATAACTACTATTATTTAACTAGCGAGTAATAACTAAGGTAGCTAAGATAGCTATATATAATACTAATATAGAGATTAGTAGTCTTACTAAGCTAATAAGTATAGCGAGATTAACTAGATTAGTACCTAGAGATTAATAAACCCCTTATTATTATAGCCCTAAGTGCTAAGAGCGACGTGCTAACCTTTAAGAGATATTAATATAGTAAAGCTATAAATTCTTCTAAGATAAGAGCGTTATTAGGAAGACCCTTCTATATTAAGTAATAAGACTTAAAGTAGATCTATAAGGGCCTAGAGTAATAAGATTAATATCGCTAGACCTTTCCTATATTTATTTAGTTATTTAGTTTATATGATTTCCTTTTTTATTTTATTTAAAGAAAGTTATAACTACTTACTTTATCTTTCTATTTAGAAGATATTATAATAATAACTTTACTTTATTAATTAGAAAACTCTATTACCTTAACTATATAATATTAACCTTAATATTTATAGACCTATAAGTATTATATCCTCTTCTTCCTTAGCTAATTTAGATACTAGATCCTCTTCTAATAAGTAGAAATAGCTTAAAGAGAGATTTATAGGAGCTTCGTTTAGTAAGATATAACCTCGTGCTATAAGATAGCTAGCCTCTTATAATAGTATAGATATATCTACGAATCCTACCTTAGGGATAGGAATAACGCTATTAAGTACTCTATATTCCCCTAAAGGAAGTTATACTAATTAGGATATCGTAGCTTTTATATATCTCATTATAAGACGCCCTATTATTATAATAATACCTCCCTATTTAACTAGAGCGCTTAAATTTATTAATACTAATTTCTTAGACTTTATTACTAACTATAAGAGCTTTTTAAAACTTTACTATAAGACTAATAATAATATAAAGAACGAGGTCTATATATATAACTCTAGTAACTATTAGGATATAGTAAAATCTTATATAAATAAAGCTAAGACTTAGAAGGAAGCTAAGGAGAAACTTCTATATTAGTTTAGATTTATAGACCTAGAGTCTTATTAGGACCCTAATGAGGACCTCTAGAACCTAGTTATAGGATCTTATATTAAGGATAATAACCCTTCCTAGGTTATAGCGTTAATAACTATTATTTAATAGCTTTAATAGAGAGCTATCTAGCGTAGAGACCTAGAACTTACTAATACTAAGCTTATTTATAATACTTATTACTACTTTTTAGAAAGATCTATAAGAGCTATAGCTCGAAGTCTTAGCTACTAGCCTACTAAGGTTATTTTAAAGTAGTAAGTTATTATAAAAGATACTCTAATTAAATAGTTTACTACCCGCTAGGAACTTTAGTAGTTATCTAGCTTTATTAAGCTTAAACTAATCATAACGCTTTAAATACCTATAAAGATAATTTTAATAAGGTAGAGGGATAAAGCTAAGGAACCTTTTATAGCCTAGACTACTAGCTTGATTGTTAACTCTCTCATAGAATAGAGAACTTTAGGACCTTAAATATTAATAGGGCTAATTATAAAATAGATATCTTAACTCTTATTAAGAGAGTTACTAGCTAAGGAGATAATACTTTCTATCTAAACGCTATAGAAGCTACTAAACCTTATAAATAATAATCTTAGGACTATTTATATATTTAATACTAATAATAGTAGTACCTTTACCTATAAGCTAGATATAGAGATTACTAAGGAGGATATTAATAATACTAGGGATTTAGAAGAGGTAGAGCAAGAGGAGGCTATAGAGGCTTTTAGTAAGATAGACTACTATAATCCGTACCTTTCTAGGCTATAGGGGCCTGCTAGTTTTATAGCGCTATTAACTATATCGTCGTTAGCTACGTTAAGTATCTCGAGGCTAGCTAGAATAGAGTTTACTACTATATATTACCCTACTACTTTATTAGTACCCTAGATATAAGTACTAAGGTTAAGATAGGTATTATTAATAAAAGCTATAACTATAAATTAACTAATAGCTAGATATTTCTAAAGTATATCCTAATTAATAAGGATATCTTTATATACTATATAGTTACTATAAGTAAGTTAGTAGAAAGGTAGTAGCTAAAGCTTCTAGAGGAGGTTATAAGAGTTATTAATTATAATAAGATACGCTCTAAACTATTTATAAGCTTTATAACTTTATTAAAAGATATTATATAATTATATAACTTTATAGATATAATATTCTTTAGCTTTAAGCTAAAGAACTAGTATATTAACCTAGTAGAAGATATTACTACTATAGAAAGAAGGAAAGCTAGAGGTTATTATATAGAACCTGATAATACTCGTTATTACTAATCTCCTTAGATAGTAGACCTACTTATAATTTAAAACCCTCTTATTTAAATTACTTAGAGAGTTATAAAGCTACTAGATAATAAGGAAGAAGCTAAGGATATTATACTACTAGACGCCCCTAAGGAAAAAGTTAATTAGTAGAAGTAGGGTAAATAGGATAAGCCTTAGATTTAATATAATAATTTATAAACTAGCTATACTCTTACTCTTAAGCTATATAATAAGAGAGTAAATAAGAAGGTAGCTATCCTTAAAGCCTTCTTTTATTAGAGCTAGCCTGAATAAGATAGAACGGTTTATAATACTACTAAGGCTACGATTAATAAGTATAAGAATAGATATAACTCAAAGGTATAAGAGGTTTTTATTCTTATTAATATAATACTTCTAGATTAACTTAATAAGATAGGAGTTAATAACAGGGAACTATGAGAATAAATAGATTACTAGAATAATAATAAAAACTATTCTAAAGGCTAAGCGACTTTAGTAGCTATCTCTATAGATTTATTTAAGTATTTATAAGCTAAGGTAATTTAATTTAACTACTATAAGGATGGGATAAGATAGACTTGGCTGCGTAGCTTTTGAAAAACTGCCTTAGCGCACGGACCCGTTATAGGAAGACTATAGAGTAGAGCGTGGAGGAGTAGAGCGTAGCAGACTTTAGTATTATATATATATTATTACTATAAGTACCTTAATAATCCTATACCTCGTTTTTTAGTATTTCCTTAGCGAAGCTGCGCCTGATTTAGATAATCTCTTTTAATTAGATCTGCGAATTATTCTATATATCTTTTAAGCCTACTTTTAATATTCTTACCTAATTGTGGGTAGAGTTATATTATTTGTTGTCTTTTAAAGTTCCTACTAGTTCTAGCCCTTTCTACTATATAATCGATCCTATTTTTAAAATAGGTACTATAACGAAAGATTAGGATTCTATATTACTTCTATCGCTAAGATATATTACTATCCTAGACTTCGTTATAACCTACTAGTAGATTACTATTACCCTTCGTAGCCCTTCGAATATACTAATTAGAGGGATTATTAATAGTAGCTCTGCTATTAACCTTATTAGCGAATATTATATTAAGCGCTTAGGCTTATAGAGCGATATCGTTAAAATAAATATAGGGATCTATAGGATTACTAATAAAGAGCAGAGGACCTAATTCGTAGGTATAATTACAAATAATATTTATATTAATAGTAATTAGATTTAAGATATTAGCTTTTTTATTTTCCCTAAACATACTTATAATAAGGACCTAATATTAGGAGCTTCTTTTATCTTAAAGACTTAAATAACGCTGGATTATATATAGAACTAAATCATTAGAGTCCTTTAGTCTAGGAATATTAAGATTAATATCCTACTATTATTCTCTATAGGAGACTTAACTACTCGCTTCTTAGAAATTATTACTAAGATAGACTACTTTATTTCTTCTTAGTATTAATATACCCTCTTATCTCCTATAGAGGAGGGGAAATAGAGGTTACTACTAATAGACTTAATATAGTAATAAGCATAGACTTTATAAGAAATAATTAGTAAGTTAATAAAGCTAAGGATAAAAAAGAGCTAGATATAATACTAAGGAGTATAAGGGTATACTAGGATATTAAAGTAATTTAAATAAGCTTTTAAAAGCTTTTATAACCTACTAGATTAAGTTAAGTAATAGTTAGACCTAGATAAAGAAGTTATTACTATTTTTAAAGAGTTTAGATTAACTTTTAAAAAAGTCCTAGAAATTATAATTTATAATAAAGTTACCCTTAAACTTAATAAGATTTATAAAGCAATTATAGGTATAGGGTATATAGTAGGATATAATAGCTATAGTATTAATTATTAATACTATATTCGCAGACCTAAGAAAAGAATATTAAAGAAGAAAATACCTAAGAGGAAGTATAAGTTAGTATATTAGAAAGGTATTAAAGTTATTATAGCTATAGATACTACTTTCTCTTATAATAATTATAAACCTATACTAATAACGCCTATATTACGAATAGAAGATATTAATATAATATATAAGATAAAAGATAAGAAGATTTAACCTATTAATAATACTATATTAAATAGCTTAACTCTAGATAGAGATCTAGAGTAGAAGTTAAAGGTATAGGTAAGGGCTAAGGAGAATATAATATTAGATCCTAGCGCCCTATTTATAAGCCTAGTTATACTAAAGCTTTTAACTATTAAGTAAGGAATAAGGCTTATAAGAGCTTAATAAGAAGCTATCCTAAAGATTATTAATTATTTATAGCCTAAAGAAAAGGAGCTCCTTTTAGCTATTCTTATTATAAGAGAGAAGGCTTTAGCCTAGGAATTTAAGTATTATAGTTTTCTATACCCTTCTATTATATCTCTATAGATAATTTAAATAATACTATATAAAGCGTAGTAAGTAAAAGGAATCCTAATATTAAGAGAACTAGAGTAGGATATTATTATAATTCTAAAGGATAGACTAAAGAAGGGAATCCTTAAGTAAAGTTATATAGCTTATTATAATCTATTCTTCTTTATATAAAAGAAAGATAGTAAGATAAGGCTTATTAACTTAAGAGCTAAGATAAATATAGTTATAATATAAGACGTAGCACTACCCCCTTTAGTAGACGATATTTTAGAGAACTTCGCTATATATTAACTATTATTACTACTAACCTTCTTTTTAGGATATAACTAAGTCCCCTTAGACCCTATAAGTAAAGACCCAATAACGTTTATATTACCTATTAGACTACTATAGATATATATATTACCTTAAGGAGTAATAGACTTAGTTACTTAGTTTATACGGGTTATAATTAGAATCCTATATAACCTTATCCTTAGCTACTATAAAGCCTTCCTTAACGATATTACTATTAAAAAACTAACTTTATAATATAATAAAGAAGAGATTAAGTCTTATCTAGGCATTTATAGATTTATTTTAGAATATTTATAGAATATTATTAAGGTCCTAGTTTATTTAGAGCTAGTAGAGTATATAGTAATAGTAGTTAAGTTATAGTAAGCCTAGGAAAAAGTAATAGTTATTAGCTATATTTATAATATTAATAGATATTATCTAGAGGAAGCGAAGATAGTTAAGATCTATAAATAGGCTACTTATACTAATTTAATAGAGTTAAGGGCTTTCCTTAGGATTATAATATTCTATAGATCCTAGGTAAAGGACTACTCTACTATTATAAAGCTACTTACTAACTTACTTAAGAAAAATACCTTATTTAACTAGGAGGAGAAGTAATAAATAGCTATAAATATCTTAAAGATAATACTTATAAGGGCCCTAATCCTTATTACTATAGACTATAGCCCTAAAGGAGGAGATATCTACCTTATAGTTAATATTAAGCTCGGAATTACACCGCAGCCCCTTCGCAAAAAGACTATAATAAATTCACCTAGTTTATAGGTATAATTCGGGAAATACTATATAGGTATTTTAACCTATACCCTCTACTAGTTAAGGAAAATAATATAAGAACCCTATACGTTCTTACTACTCGTAAGTAAACCCTTATATAGAGTTAGACGCGCGCTATACTAGGGCTAATTATATCAGAGCTGAACGGGCTACTAAGGCTCTCGTAGTAATACCCTTGCTAAACCTTCTAGTAAGGCGAAAGCTACTATATAAGATAACTTCTTAACCTAAAAGGTTAACCTTTGAGTCAGGTGCTAAAGGTAAAAGCTACTATATAAGATAACTCCTTAACCTAAAAGGTCGACCTTCTAGTAATATAAATACTACTATATAAGAGGTAACTCCTTAACTAAAGAGGTCTTTCCTAAGAGGTTCTTATAGCTAGAAGTATAAGAAGCTCTATAAGCAGGGCCTTATACCTCTCCCTCTTCCTTATCTCTTAATTATATTAGTACTAGACCTTATATATAAAAACGCTAAGCTTGCGCGAGGTACGCCCTTTAATACTAATAATATACGAGAGCTCGCTAGAGAGTTTAGTATTAATATAATTAATAAAACCCGCTCCTTTTTTAACTACTCTACTATATATAGAAAGCGTATTATTAGTATAGCTCTTAAGAGGGCTCTTATTAATACCCCTAGAGGGGATACTTACTATTATATTATAGCTAAGTAAGTAGACTTAGTAGTAGAAGCTAGGCGGGTTATTATATACCCTATAGAGTAGCCCTTCTTTAAGCAGGTCCTCTGTATTAATAAGGTAGAGGTAGCCTAAGCCCCTTAGGGGTCGGTGAGTACGGCTTATGCTAATTATTTTAATATAGAGAGAGCGTTGCTAACGATAGCATAGCTATAAAGGCGTTAGCTAACCCAATCGAATAAGAGGACTAGCGGATAAAGCGGTAATAGAGGCGGTATTAATAGCGCGGGTAGTATGCGAGAGGAAAAGTCGATAGTTTCGTAGTTTAAATAATTAAAAACCACGTTATTATTAATATGAAGTTAAAGATCGTGAGGCTATCTAGTGTAATAGGTATATATAAGTATAGCTATAGTTAGGAAAGGTGGTTAGTAATTACGATTACGTGACCGAAGGCTATGTATTATTAGGAGGCGCGGAGTTAGAAGGTCTGTTGCACTTGAGCAGGTAAAATCACTATGCAGTGGCCAGAGGCCTTATAGTTAATATTAATAATATAGGATAGGGCGGAGTCTTGGAATAATTTATTAATAACTAGCGCGTAGTCTCTCGCTTTAAGAGTAATACTTAGTTAGGACTAGAGCTATTATATGATATTAGGAAGAAGGAATTATATAGTATTCTAAAGGCTTTAAAGAGGGTATATAACTATTTATATAAATAATACTTTATCCTAGAGACCGACGCTTAGATATTAGTTATATAACTTAAGAGAGTAGCTATAAACCTCCTAGGAGCTCTTATTATTAACTAGATTATATAGATTTAGATATTTAACTTTAAAGTATAATATATCTATAATATTTAGAATATAATAGTAGATAGTTTATTATAAAAACCCTAGAGACCTTCTAATACTATTAATAAGGAAGCTAAGGGGGAGATTAACTCCTAGCTCGATTTATAGATCTTTTTTATAGATATAGAAGCTAGTTCCTTCTTTAATTAAGCTTAATGCCATAGTAATAAGTAATATATAGAGGAGATCTTAGAGGTTATTAGTAATATAATAAATATCCTAGATATACTTCTTAATAATTCGTAGACCTATTTAGTATATTCTTAATAAATCGCTTATTATTTAATAATATAGAGACGCTCTCTAGGAATTTAACTAATAAGGTATTATAACTTTAAGACTAGAGTATTAGATTATTATATTTAGAACTACTTACTTTTTACTAGACTAATAAATTAAAGGCTAATATTATAATAAGTTATTAATAATACTAAGTAATAGAAGAAGCTAATTATAAAGGCTTATAAAGAGAGTAGTTATTAAGGTAAGTAAGCTATAGCTAGAAGACCATCTAATTATTATACCTAAGCTACTATATATATAGAGATTAGCAAATCCTTAAAAAGCTATCCTAATTACTAAAAGAAGAGAGCTTAATATATAGATAATATAAGAACCTATAGCTCCTAAAAAGGATTACTATTTATAAGGATCTTATTAGATATATAAAGAGTAGGTAAGTAATACCTTATTAATATAAGGGATCTCCTAATAAGATAGCCTAAAGCTTACTAGCTTAAGAGAGCGACTTAAGCTAAGATTAGTAAGTTTATCTAAGAAGAGATTATCTACTACTATAAACTATATAGTAAACTTATTATTAATAGAGCCCTAGAAAATAAGGATACTATTATTAAGTTTAATAAGAAATATAATATAAGGAGGAAAGTAATATTTATATATAACCCGAGGGCTAATAGAGTAATTAAGACTAATTTTTAGCTAATTACTTATGTATTATTAATATAGACTAGAGGAGAGAGAGATATTAACCCTTAATTATACCTTCCTACTACCCTATTTATAAACTAATTAAGTATTTATACTTTAACTAGTTTTAGCCCTTTCTATTTTTTATATAGATTTAAAGTTATTACTCCTATTAAAATACTAATACTAACCTAGAGGGTTCTTAATTAGGATTTAGTAATAATAAAAGAAGAGGAGATTTAAATATATCTATAAGCCTTCTTATAACTTGATAAGGATAAACAATAAGCTAATAAGATAATTAATAGTTAATTTAAGAAAACTATAGAATATTATAATAATTAATATAAGAGGATTATAAGGAAGGAGAGGCTAGAGGTAAGTAATTTAGTACTAGTATTTAATATTAAGAGTTCTATTAATAGATTATTTATTAAAAAGCTTAATTACTAATAGTAAGGCCCCTTTTATATCCTATTATAAGCTCTAAACGCTCTATTATATTAATTAGTAATATTAATAGGTAATAAGATTACTAGAAAGGTATTTAGTAGGAACTAACTTTATAAATTTATCTAAGCTCCTAAAGGGTATTAAGAACTAAGTAATTTAGATATTTATAGATCTAATTTAAAAAGAAACCTAATAAAAGTCTTATTAGCGCTAGGGAATAAAGGGTATAATAATTATATACCTAAAGAAGAGGAAGAGGAACTTATAATACCTAGAGAAAGTAATTAGGAGAAAAAGGAGGATTTAATTTAATTAGTAATATAATTAAGGTAGTATTTAAAAGATTTAGAGAAGGTAATTAAAGCTTTAAAAGCTAAATAATAACTAGTTAATAAGGTTCTTAAAATAATAAAAGAGAAAGAAAAGAAGTGTATTAAGATAGAAGATCTAGGGGATATATAAGGTTTTCTTTATTATAACTTATTTTAGTTAATAATTTATAAACCTATTCTTATTTTCTTTTCTTTTTATCTCTTAGTTTAAAAGTTTAAAATTCTAAGGATAATATTCCTAAACTTTAGGGATAAGGGTAAGAGATAGTATTAATAACTCCTTATCTATTTAAAATATACCTCCTTATTACTATTTAATATAATAATAGCTTAGATAACTTTAATATCTATTAGTAGTTATAATAGGGTTATTAAGCCTAGGAAAGTATAAGATCCTTAACCTTCTAGTAATAATACTAAAGCCCCCCCTTACTAAATAAATATAAGATTAATAACCTTAAGATAAGAGAGAAGAAGAGAAGGGGAAAGAGGGCATTAAAAGTATAGTTATTAGCTCCTAGGGGGGATATTAATAAACCCTTCTTACCCCCCCTCCCTTTCTTAGAAAGAATTATTATTAATATTACATAACTTATTACTAAAGAGAAAGAGAAGGATACTTATAAAAGGGATTATATTAATTTTATACTTAGATATACTTTAATTTTAGCTTTATAAACCTATTTATATATTATTTACCTCGATTTCGTATTAAAACCTTACTAGCTTCTTATTCTCCTTTTCTTTTACCCCCCCCCCCGCCCCCTATATATTATATAAATATTAAGGAATCCTATTTTCCTACTTTAATTTATAATATAAAGCCCTACGTAGTTTGCAATTTCTATAAGGTTAAACTCTAGAGATAGCTTTATTATAAAAGGGTAATAAGAGTATATAAACCTAGCTTTAGGGAAATATTCCTAGGCTTATTTATAATATTTATTATAAAGGAGCGAGAAGTTAAACTTAGCTATAGCAATAACTATAGTATTTAGTAGAATTTAGGACTATAGGATCTCCTTAATATTATTAAACTCTCTGCTCCTCCTTACCTTATTATTATATTTAATTCTATACCTATAGCGTTTATAGATACTTAGATCATAATATAAATAACTCTCTTAAGTTTATAGAAAAAGTAGTTAGTGTAAGGAGTGCCTAGTATAGAAATATATTTAAAGTATAGTTCGTAGATATAAATACTAGTTATCAGGTTCCTAGTAATATAAGCCTGCTCTTTATAGTAAATATAAGGTACTATATTATAACTACCTTAGGATTAAATAAATAAGCTATATATAGCTACTACGCGTTAAAAGACCTTTATCTCCTATAAGCTAGTGAAGAAAGTAGTAGAGGTATAGATAAAGACTTAATAGCATAAGTCTCTAGACCCCTTAGCTACCTTAAATATTTATTTAAAGTCCTATTTACTAAGATAAGCCTTCTAGAAAGCTAGCCTTATTACCTTAGTAGTCTTATTAGAGAATATTTATAATATAAAGGCTACTTCTAAGTATTTATTACTAGGGATATTAAGCTAAAGCTAGGTAAGGCTTATAGCTACTTAAGAATTATAATTATTAGCTAGAAAGTATAGGGATAAAAATAAGAAGAGAAGGAATACCTAAAGTTAGTTATTAGAATACTAGATAAAAAGAGGTATATTATTTCTCTTTATTTTAAATATAGGGGTATTAGAGCTAAGGACCTAGAGGGTTATTACTAATAGGAGATAATAAGGGCGAGGTTAATTAGTATTTCTAATACCTATAATAAGGAAGTTATAATTAGCTATAATAAGAAGATATAATTTATAGATATAAGAGAGAAAGTATAAAGGAGCTAGATAAAGATTAGAGTAGCTAGGTAAAAGTAGTTATTATAAGAGAAGAAGTTACTAATAGAGGATAAAGGAGGATATTTATTTAATTTATAACTATGCTACTTATTTTAATAGCTACTACTAAGTATTATTTCCTTTATTCTTTTCCTATATATAACTACCCTTATTTATTATTCTATTTATTATAAGTTTTTTATCCTAAGTTTATTTTATTTTATTAAGGCTAAGGAGGATAAGGGAGGAGAGTTAATTATTCCTTCTATAGGCTACTAATAAATTACTATATTATTAAAGTAATTAGTAGATATAAAAACGCACTCCTAACTCCTTAAACCCTCTAGTCTCTCTCTCTCTTATATATATTATTTGCTTTTAAGCTTAATTTATCTATTAATAATATAATATTAATCGCTATACTATAGCTCCTTCTTTTCTTTAGATATTACTTCTACTTAGCTCTTTAGTTTATAAATTACTTATACTTACCCCTTATTAACCTTTCTCCTAATATATTATAATACGGAAAGTTATCCTTTATAATACTAAAGCGTTAGATATATATATTTAAGAGCTAAGATCCTTAAACCTTCTTACTCTTAAAATTAGGCTTTTAATAGAGCTTACGCTTAATAAATTAAATATAAGTAGGTTTTAGGTATAGAGATAAAATAATTAAGATATTCTAGGCTTTATACCTCCTAATAAGCTTAGTTACTAGCTTTAGCTAATTAAATATAAGACGCGCTCTCTACTTAAGAAGGATAATATCCCTAGTTAGATAGACCCTTTTAATATACTGTTAAAATATATCCTTATTAAGTATTAGAATAAGACCTTAGAAGTAGTAGAGAAGACGATTCGCCCTTTATACTTATAGTAAATTATAGCTAGTATATTTAATACTATTAGCGTACTTAAATTAGTAATTCTAATATATACTAAGGATATCTTAGTAATTACTCGTTACCTTATAAGGCCTACTAAGCCTAGCTAACTATTCTACTATAAAATAGTTAGAAGTATAGAAAATAATTTTAATAATAGAGATATAAGGGATACTATAGTTACCTAAATTAAAGCTATATCCCCTAATATACTCCCTATTTATCTATAAGCGCCTAAGTCTACGAAAGTAGTTATTATAGGTCTACTAATCGACTTATAAGATAGGAGAAACTAGTTTTATAATAATTAGTAATTAAGGAGAGGAGCTAAAGAATAACTATAAACTCTAATACTTATCGCTAGGAGCTTTCTACTAAGATATAAAGCTAAAGAAGTTTTAATAAGATAACTATACCTAATTAAACTTCGATATATAGACCCTTTACTATAAGCCTCTAGTCTATATTCTATTAATTAGGTTTGGTCTTCTATATAAATTAGAAGCCTAGTACTATTAAACTAGCTTATTAAGATAAGGTATTAAGCTTAGATTAATTATTTATTAATAGCCTTTATTAAGAAAATACTTCCTAAAGGATACTAGACCTAACTAAGAGTAGATAGATTTCTATATAACTAATAATTTAAATTAAGAGATAAAGATATTAAGAAAAGGATAGCTTAAGAAGATATTAAATATTAAGTAGCTAAATATACCCCTTAATTTATAAACCTAGAGGTTTCCTCTCTAAATAGGATAGATATTAACCTATTAATACCTAAGGATACTAATTTATAAATTAGTTTAATAGTTCCTATTGATCTAGAAGAGTTAAGTAGGGAGAAAGGATTATTAAAAGAACTAAATATTTAGAATATAAGAAGAAGGAATAACTATAAGAAGTAGAAAAGGGATTATAACTTATAATAACTAGCTAACTTTATAAAGTATTTTAACTACCCTAGGTTTATAAAACTATTTATATCGCTATACCTAGCTCCTATTACCCTAAGAGATATTATATCTAACTCTACTAATACCTTCGTAGTATTTAATATTACGAGACCTAAATGGAACCCTATATTAAATAAAGACGAGCTTATACTAGCAGTCCTATAGTATATCTAATAGAGCTAAGAGTCTATGAATTACTTAATGCGAGGGGTCAGACCCGAGTTTATTTAATAGGAGGTCGCTATAATACTATTTATTTAAGCTAAAGAGGAAAAGGGGAAGTTTTCCTCTCTAGTAGAGATTTTACTAGTTTATAGGGAATAACTAGATAAGCCCTAAGTAAGCCCTAGGTAGCTCCTTAAGGTAGTAAACCTAAGTAGAAGCCTAGGTAGGCTTAACCTAGGCATAGCTTATAATACTATCCCCCCTCCTAGCTAGTCCCCCCCTAGGTATAGGCTAGATTGCTATTATTATCTATAACTAGCTTATATAAGGCTTTATACCTATTTACTATAGTAATCTTTATAATAGCCTCTATAGGCTCCTAAGTAGGCTCTATATACCCTTCCTACTTAACTAGGACCTCGCGCCTCTACTCTTACTTAACTACTTTCTATTACGCTATATATATCTCCTCTACGCGCTACTTTAATTCGCTATTATTAGCTATAAATAGTAGTAGCTAGGGGTCTATCCTTATCTATATAGATAAGGGGTCCTCTAGTACCCTCTAGAGGAGGTCTATATAGAACCTTAGGTAGATATTACTAGGTATATCTAACTTAACGATATATACGCTTAGGATTCTAACTATAGTATACTTATAGTATAACTATAATAGCTTCTTACTAGGCTTAGGGTTCTTATAATTAGCTATTAAAAGCTAAACCTTATTACCTACCTAGTACTCCTCTATAGGTATCTTATACTAGTTTATATTCTCCTCGCTATATTATTAAGTAGCTATAATACTTACTTAGATAAAGTCTACTACCTCCTATAGCCTTATTACTAGGAGGGTAGCTACTATATCCCTAGAGGGAGCCTCCTCTACTACGTTATCTATTATAAGTATAGGGTTAGCGTAGTACCTATATTTTAAGAAGAATAGCGAGAGCCTAGTTATATTACTAACCTTATTATAAAGCGCTAGCTCGGTAGTAAGTAAGAGCTACCCCTAGTTATTCTATACCTAGGTTATAAATACCTATAGGATAGCTTATATCTCCTAGTTCTACCTCTTAGTATTACTATTAGTCTATAGGTAGTATATAGTATTTAATAGCCTCTTTATACTAATATAGTAGTAGAATTTAGCTTAGAAGTAGCTTACCTAGTTAGACCCTTAATTACTAATATTACTATATAGGAACTTATAGAACTAGAAGTAGGAGGTAAGGAACTAGTAGGTATAAGCTTCTACTTCTATAATACCTATCTCTATTAATATTACTAACTTACTTAGCTTATTTACTATAACCTATAAGTATTAGCTAGCGTTATTAAGTTCGGAATTACGCCGCAGCCCCTTCGCAAAAAGACTATAACAAATTCACCTAGTTCGCAAGCATAATTCGGGAAATACTATATAGGCATTTTAACCTATACCCTCTACTAGTTATAGAAAATAATATAGGAACCCTATATATTCCTACTACTCGCAAGCAAACCCTCGCATAAAGTTAGACGCGCGCCGCACTAGGGCTAGTTATATTAGAGCTAAACAGGCTACTAAGGCTCTTATAGCCTAGATAATAACGCCCTCGCTAAACCTTCTAGCAAGGTGTTATAAAAGCTACTATATGAGATAACTTCTTAACCTAAAAGGTTAACCTTCTAGTAAGGTGCTAAAGGTACTACGAATACTACTATATAAGAGGTAACTCCTTAACTAAAGAGGTCTTTCCTAAGAGGTTCTTATAGCTAGAAGCATAAGAAGCTCTACTATAAGCAGGGCCTTATACCTCTCCCTCTTCCTTATCCCTTAACTATATTAGCACTAGACCCTATATATAGAAATGCTAAGCTTATATAAAGTATGCTCTTTAATATTAATAATATATAAGAGCTTACTAGAGAGTTTAGTATTAATATAATTAATAAAACCTGCTCTTTCTTTAATTACTCTATTATATATAGAGAGTATATTATTAGTATAGCCCTTAAGAGGGCTCTTATTAATACCCCTAGAGGAGATACTTATTATTATATTATAGCTAAGTAAGTAGACTTAGTAGTAGAAGCTAGGTAGGTTATTATATATCCTATAGAGTAGCCCTTCTTTAAGCAGGTCCTCTATATTATTAAGGTAGAGGTAGCCTAGGCCCCTTAGGGATTAAATATTAGTAAGTATAGCTTATACTAACTACTTTAATATAGAGAGAGCGTTACTAATAATAGTATAGTAAAGATAGTAATAACTTCTAGCGGATAAAGCAGTAATAGAGGCGGTATTAGTAGCGCGGGTAGTGCGCGAGAGGAAAAGTCGATAGTTTCGTAGTTTAAATAATTAAAAACTATGTTATTATCGATATAAAGTTAAAAATCGTGAGGCTATCTAGTAGGGTATATATAAGTGCGGCTATAGTTAGGAAAGGTAGTCGGCAAGATCACGTAACTAAAGGCTATATATTATCAGGGGGCGCGGAGTTAGAAGGTCTGTTGCACTTGAGCAGGTAAAATCACTATGCAGTGGCCAGAGGCCTAGCTAGCGTTATGCTTTATAAGTAGTAAGTCTATAATAAAGTCTATTAAGAGGTCTAGGTATAACTAAGTAGGTACTAGTAGGGGCTTTAGGAAGCCCCTCTTAGCTTACCTCTAGATATATATCCCTCTATAGATATTATAATTCATTATAAATCTCTATATTATTTATAACTATCCTAGCTAATAGAACTACTAGCTTAATATTCCTAGCGTACTATTATAGCTTAGGTAGGTAGTTATACTTAAGTTATAGCTCTATTAAATAATCTTTATATAGAGCTCGCCTAGTAGGTTATTATTATTCTCCCTGCTAGGTACTTATAGCCTCCCCCTAAATATTAGTCTCCCCTAACTATTAATATTATACTTACTAATTTAGACCTTAGCCTTTATATCTAATAGGAAGCTCTAAAGCTAGTAAGTAACTATATAATATATAGCTATATATATTATATCCTTCTTTATAGTTTCTAGCTATAGCGCCTATAGTTTAGGGTTACTATTAAAGACTATAAGTTCTAGGATATTAGTATAGCCCTTCTAACTTCTCCTTACTAGAGGGCTAATTATAGGGTTCCCGTAGGGGTAGGCGTAGTTTAGTATTAGCTATAAGACCCTCCCCTACTTCGACTTATTATCCTACCCTCGTAGTATATCCTACTCTCTCTAAGAGAGGGTATTAGGGGCTATTATTTCCTTATTAGAGTAATATTTAATAGTGAAATTATACTAGGATAGCTCCTCTACTTACTAGCTCTAGCGCTCTATAAGGCGCTACTTCTTTATAAAGTATTTAAGCTCCTAGTAATTAGCTAGTACCTTAAAAGTAGTTATATTATATAGCTCTACCCTCTATATATATAAGTAGGAAAGGATTACTAGGAGCTCCTTATTATAAATAGGGTAGTTATATTCTATAAGCGAGAGCTTCTATAAGTAGAACGCTATAAGATATTAAATACCCTCTAGGTTAACTTATAAGAGTACCCCTCTTAGTATAAATCCTAAATAATTAGTTTCTATAATAATCTTATCTTCTATACTAAACTAGCGGAGGACTATCTAGGTATTAAAAAGCTACTTAAGCTATAAAAGAATTATTTTAAATTATCTCCCTATTAGAATATTATATTCTTCCTAATAAGTAGTATAAGTAGTCTAATAATATCCCTATTAATATCGAACGCGCTTAGCGCGGTTATCCCGCTTAAGGGCGTCCAACGCGTTTAACGCGTTAAATATACCTAAACGCGTTAACCCCTATAAAAAGGCTTATTACCTTTAAGGAAAAAACCTTGTTGAAATTTATAGAATTTTTACCTATATTTTTTCGCTTACTATATAAATTATATTAATTAGTAGTACGACCTTAATAGTTAGCTAAATCCCCTTATAACTAAGGATATTACTTATAATTAAGGAAGGTATTTAACTATATAGATAGCTAACCCTATTAAGTTTATATTAAGCTCGGAATTACGCCGCAGCCCCTTTGCAAAAAGACTATAATAAATTCACCTAGTTCGTAGGTATAATTCGGGAAATACTATATAGGTATTTTAACTTATACCCTCTACTAGTTAAGGAAAATAATATAAGAACCCTATACGTTCCTACTACTCGTAAGTAAACCCTCGTATAGAGTCGGACGCGCGCCGCACTAGGGCTAATTATATTAGAGCTAAACGGGCTACTAAGGCTCTCGTAGTAACGCCCTCGCTAAACCTTCTAGTAAGGTGCTATAAAAGCTACTATATAAGATAACTTCTTAACCTAAAAGGTTAACCTTCTAGTAAGGTACTAAAAGTAAATATTACTATATAAGAGGTAACTCCTTAACTAAAGAGGTCTTTCTTAAGAGGTTCTTATAGCTAGAAGTATAAGAAGCTCTGCTACTACGGGTAGGGCCTTATACCTCTCTCTCTTCCTTATCCCTTAACTATATTAGTACTAGACCCTATATATAAAAACGCTAAGCCTGCGCGAGGTATGCCCTTTAATACTAATAACGCGTAAGAGCTTGCTAGAGAGTCTAGTATTAATATAATTAATAAAACCCGCTCCTTCTTTAACTACTCTATTATATATAGAGAGTATATTATTAGTATAGCCCTTAAGAGGGCTCTTATTAATACCCCTAGAGGGGATACTTACTATTATATTATAGCTAAGTAAATAGACTTAGTAATAGAAGCTAGGCGGGTTATTACGCACCCTATAGAGTAGCCCTTCTTTAAGCAGGTCCTCTGCACTATTAAGGCAGAGGTAGCCTAGGCCTCTTAGGGGAACGTTAGTAAGTACGGCTTACGCTAACTAATAGAGAGAGCGTTGCTAACGACGGTATAGCTGCTAGCGGATAAAGTAGTAATAGAGGCGGTATTTAATAGCAGCGTAGGTAGTACGCGAGAGGAAAAGTCGATAGTTTCGTAGTTTAAATAATTAAAAACCACGTTATTATTAATATAAAGTTAAAGATCGTGAGGCTATCTAGTATAACGGGCACGTATAAGTGCGGCTGTGGTTAGGAAAGGTAGTCGGCAACTTAGGAGGTTATTAGGTTACGATTACGTAACCGAAGGCTATGTATTATTAGGAGGCGCGGAGTTAGAAGGTCTGTTGCACTTAAGCAGGTAAAATCACTATGCAGTGGCCAGAGGCCCTATTAAGTTTATATAAAGTAGTAGCTTAGTAGTTAATACCTATAGGTATTATATATTATTAAAAGCCTCTAAACTCCCCCTTTCTCTTAACTAGGAAATATTAATAAGAGATATTAACCCTTAACTATTTCCCTTAACTAGGAGATATCCCTAAGAGATATTAAACCTTAAAGATTTCCTTAACTAAGGAATATCCTAAAGAGATAATAAACCTCTAATAATAATACTTTATAAGCTACTTTCTAATTATAAGGTTAAAGAAGATCTTAGGTCTAACCTTCTAGAACCTATTAACTATTTAACTATTATAAACTTTATAATAATACTTAAGTAATACTTAGATAAGTTCTACGCGCTACTTACTTAGACTAAGTATACCCTTCTTAAGTTAGTAATAAAAGTAAGTATTATAGCTATTACTTATAAGAACTTTAAATAATATTTAATAAACTACTAGAAATATATTTAAAAGTTAATACTCTATAGAGAAGTATATAAAACCGGTTAACGCGTTTAAGGTAAGGTCCTATAGATATAAATAACTAACCTATAACTATTTACTAATACTATTAAGTAGTAATATCGCCTTAATCTCCCTTATTATAATTTATATATTAAGATAGAAACTAAATAAGGCTAGACTCTAGACCTAATACTCCCTTTTAAAGAGGATAAAGAGAGGAGAGGCTATAAAACCCTAAGAGCTAAAGCTATAACTAAGCTAGATATCTTAAAACCTATATCTAAACTTAATATACTAATAATCCCTAAAGCTTTCTTAATACTCCTACTAACTCTAGAGGAATATTCTAAGTTTAGACGAAGTTTTATGAATAGTTTATAACTCCTACTTTTAAAACTTATATTAAAGGATATAACTACTATATTAATACTAGAATTCAGCCTAAATACCTTCTATATATTATTTAAAAAAAGTAAAGATATATTAAACACTTTATTCTTAACCTAAGGAAAAGGAATAAGTAGCCCTCTTATACTTAAGCTAAGTAACTTATAGAGTTACCCTAGTACTTATAGCTAGAGTAAGTAATATAATAAGATAGGCGCTTAGGAATTAGAAGCTAGTTTATTAAACCTTAATAAAAGTAAAAGATATAATTAGGATATTAAATATATAGAGGATACTCCTCTACTACTACTACTACTTATACTACCTAGAGATCCTAGTAATAGAGGTAATAATAATAACCCTAAGGTCTAAAATAGTAGAGGAGGTAGCCCTAGCTATAGTAATAGTAATAGCTAAGGTAATTAATACCCTTAACTACTAGCTAGGCTAAGAGATATTATTAAACTATTATTAAACCCCGATAGGTTCTTAGTTAGTTATAACTTTCTTATATTCCTTCTCTCTATAAATATAGAAGGGGTAGTATAGGTAATAGCTAGGATATTAGTTATGGAACCTAGGTATAGTACTCCTCGATTTAAGACTAATATAATTAGGTTATTTAATCTACCTCTATATAATAACGAAGTCGAAGATATATATATTAATAGTAGTTTAAAAGCTATCTACTAAAATATATATTATTTTATTAATACTATTAATAGCTATATTAAGTTAGATAATAGGAACCTAGCTATAGCTACCCTTAACCTATATTAAACCTTACTAAGGTATACCTCGGACTAGTACTATACTAATCTAATACTTAATAAAAAGGTAGAACTTAAGGACCCTAACTATAGGTTAGATTATTAGAAAGAGTTATTACTTAAATATTTTTATTTACTATATAAAATTTCTAAAGCATATTTAACTAAGGAGAGGTATACTCTATATAATATATATAATCGATATAATATTTAATACTAGATAACTAAGGTTACTTAGCTATATAAGGATACTAAAGAGAGCAAATCTAAGGTCTTAACTATTACCTATAATAAGATAGATATATAACTAGTTATTAGTATTCCTTAGCTAACTAGTAATATAAACTATAATAGGTTTATTATAAGCCTATAGAAAATAATCCCTAGCTAGTATTAAATAGTTACTAAAGGATCCTAGCGAGCATTAGTTTAACTATCTATTAAGGCGACCCGTATAGGAACCTTAGTAACGCGATTATCGCTAAAAGAGACCTTAAAGGTAAGCTATATTATAGCTACTCGTTACCTATACTATATAAACCTAAAAGATACTATATCTAGCTTATTACTATTAAGACCTATAAAGCAAGCTACTAATATAGCTACTAAACCCTTATTATCCGCTCGCAAGGAAATTTAGTTTAACTAATAATAAAGGCCCGAATACTAATATAAATAGCCTAGTTAATACGTTTAGTATCCTTAACCGCCTAGTTACCCTTTAGCCTATATAAATAAGAGTACTAGTCGCAAGCAAGCAGAAGAGGAAGTATATACTTTATTAAATAAGAGCAACTTTAACTATATCTAGTATATTAAAGCTAGCGAGGATTTAGACTTATATAAAGAAGACTTAGTTATTAATACTAATAACGAGGATAACTAAGAGTAATAAGAAGATAATCCTAAGTATATTAACCTAGTTACTTAATCTACTTATTACTACGAATACCCTCTAGGTTATATCCCTAGATATAAGGATAAGTACCCTATTTATAATATTAACTCCTTTTAAAATTCGCTCCTTAAGGATCTTAGAATCTGCTCGTATAAAACCTGCCTTTATAACGCTAAGCTATATACTAACTTTAAGGGTATCTTCTTATATTAGACCCTTCTATCCCCTTAGCTAAATATAATACTTATTAGTCCTATTAAGCTATAGCAATATATAGTTATATATTTATACTACTATATATATACTAAGATTATTATCTAGGGCTATTACGACGGACTACTAATCGTAGTCTATATTAATACTAGCGCAGACCGCTTAGTTATAAGCAAAGCCTGCCTATAATAATTCTATACCCTCTTAAGAGAACCTAAGGTATCTAAGCTCTAAGGCGTTAGAAGCCTTAAGACTATTACCTAGGTAACCTTTATAATTCTTATATAAGGATAACGACCTAATAGCTATATAATAACTACTAAGCTCTATATAGGTATATAGCATATCCTATATTTAAATACTAGTCTACTTATAGGGTAAGACTTTTATATACCTAATAGGCTTAATATTCTAAACTTAGAATCGTGCGTCCGAATTATATCCTATAATAATATTTGAATTCCCTCTTAGATCTATTTAAAAGTCCCTTTAAAGGTTTATAATATATACGCTATAAGAAATATAACTATTATATAATATAATTACTCTGCTATTTAAATTAATATACTATTAGTAAAATAGAGTCCCTTCTATTTAGCCTGAAGCACGAAGGGAATATATATATATATATATATAGGTAATTTACTACTTATTCCTATTATTAATAACGCTCCTTACCTATTAAAGATTAAACGAGGTACTAAGCTTAGAACCCTAGCGCCCTTTAAGTCTAATAGATACCTTAAACTAAAGACTCGCAATTAACTATAAATAGCCTTTTTAATATTATTACATAAGGATCTAATATATTACGCTATTCTTAGCCTTTCTAATCGCAAGCTTATAAGACTCGCTTAGCTATTAGAACTATTAGTTAATATATAAGTAGAAATCTCTAACCTAACTAGTAAGGAAGCGTTCGCTAACTATAATATAACTAATAATAATATAATACTAAATAGCGGAGATATCTATAAGGGGAATATTAACCTAAATAGTAAGATAGGTATAACTAAGCCTAAAAACTTACTAGTAGTTATTACTAAGGAAGGTATATATATCTATAACTAGGACGCTAAAGCTATATAACGCCTTAAAGAGGTTATCTCGCGTTACCCCGCTATTTAGAAGGATTAAGGACTAATTAACCTTCTAGAAGATTAATACCTTAAGGTCGAACTTATTAAAAGATAGTAGAATATAAATATTAAATAACGACCTTATCCTATTAGTAAAGAAGATAAAGAACTTATTAATAAAACTTTAGATAAGCTCTATACTTAAAACTATATAGAATAGGGTAACTCTAGACCTATATTATTTAGAGCCCCTATATTCGCTATATAGCGACTTATAAATAGTAAGCATAAAAGCTATATAGTTATAGACCTATATACTCTTAATAAAGCTATAATCCCTAACGTATACCCTATACTACTATAATAAGATATTATTAAACGCCTTTATAATAAACTATAGATTATTATAGTTAACGCTCAGTCCTTCTTCTATTAATTTCTTATCAAGAAGGAATATTAAGATCGATTTACTATAGTTAGCTACTAGGGATAAGAACGCTTAAAGGTAGTACTTATAGGATTCTATAATTCGCCTGCTTACGCTTAACGCGTTATAAATAGACTCCTATAACTATATAAGGAATATACTTATATATTTATTAATTATATTATTATTACCTTAGAAAACCTTAATACCTACCTTAAGTACCTTAACGCAATTTTTAAACTCTTTATAGATATTATACTCTCGCTTTTAATAAAGAAGTTATTCGTTAGATATCCTTCTATTAAGCTACTTAGCTTTATTATTAATACCTTTAGACTATTAAATACTTAAGACTATATTAACGCTATTAAGAAGGTTAAGTACCCCTATAACCTCTACTAGCTCGAATACTAGATAGGCGTAACTAGTTTTCTATAATATATAATACTACGCTATAGTTATTATATTTAACTGCTCTTATAGTATAAAACTATATTACTTACTTAAGCCTAAGCTTAAGGGAAAGATAAAAGCGCTATAAGAAAGCTCTTCTATTAAAAGATAAGTTTTAAACCTATACTAGAAGAAGTAGCTAGCTTTAATAATATTAAGGATATCTTAATAGCAGATAACGCCTTATTCTACTATAACCCTAATAAGTAGTTATTTATATAGCTTAACTTATTAAGGGAATATAAATACTCCGCGCTAATCTTCTAGCTAGCTAACTACGTGAAATAGAAACCTTATAACCTTATTAAGTATATTAATATATATCTAATTACCTATATTAGCAAGGCCCTTAACTAAGCTAAATAGAAGTATTAGCCTACTAAACTTAAAGTTACTTACTTAGTATAGGTAGTAAAGAAGTAT
Organism: Colletotrichum ledebouriae; assembly: GCA_036785755.1. NCBI lineage: Eukaryota > Fungi > Ascomycota > Sordariomycetes > Glomerellales > Glomerellaceae > Colletotrichum > Colletotrichum ledebouriae. The sequence continues at coordinate 4,778 of JAVHLU010000859.1, read as the reverse complement.
TAGCTAATACTATATTTATCTAGACGAGACCTTATAATAGTACTTACTAATTATTTAGTAATATATAATATTATTAAATAAATATCGCTATAGTTAGAGGATAAGACGAGGTCTAACTTATAACTTATATTATTATTAGAATATCTTAGCTAGTTCTCCCCAGTATATTATTATATCCCTAGAATGTTAAATATTATAGCGGACGCGTTATTATACCTACTTATAATAGAAATCCCTATTAAGGATATTAGGGAACTTAATAAGATATAGGATAATATACTAATAGGTATTAACTTTATAATAGAAGTATCTCTTAATAACGACTTTAAGGCTAAGCTTATTTAATTATATATTAACTCTAAGTCCTAGAGTAAAGTATATAAGATACTCTATAAAAAGGTAGATAATATAAACCTTAACTTCGTTATATATAATGGTCTTCTTTACTATATTAACCCCTATATTAATAAACGAAGGCTCTATATCCTAAAAGAGTTAGTAACGCCTCTTATTAAAGAAGCTTATAATAACTACTATTACTTTAGTAAGGAATAGACGTAGAGAGCTATTAATAAACACTTTTATATACTATATCTTAAATAATAAGTTAATGATTATATAGCTAACTACTAATAATACGGAACTATAAATATAGAACGTTAACTACTACTTAGCGTTATATAGCTAATATTAATACTGGCTATTCCCTTTTATATAATTACTATAGACTTTATTATTAGACTTCCTAAAATACCTTCACGGTATTTAGGCTATAAAGTAGAGAACTTCCTACTTCTTAATATAGTACTTACTATAACTAATAAGTTCTCTAAAGTAACTCTTCTTATCCTAAGTTACTTAATATATACTACTAAGATCTAGGGACGCCTCCTTCTTTATAACCTCTAGCGTAGTAACTAGGGAATACTAAAAGCTATTATATCTAATTATAACTAAAGGTTCCTTTTAAAGCTTTAGACCGCACTATAGGCCGAATTATATACTAAATTAAGATTCTTAATAGTATATTATCTATAAACTAATAGTATTTTAGAACATAAAAATCAAACTATTAAACTAGCTATTCGTTACTTTCTTAACCTCGTTAATAATAACTAGGTAATATTACTACTAAGCCTTTAATATAACCTTAATAACGCCTACTTATAAGTTATTAGTTATTTACTAAACTAAATCCTATATAGTAGAAATACTAATAACGTATTAAATATCTTAGGTAATACTAACCCTAAAATAAACTATAAAATCTTCTAGGAGGAAATAAAATTTTAATTATAGTAGCCTAGCTATATATAAAGGAACGGTATAATAAAAAATATTATTTTATTACTTTTAAGCTAGGCGATTAAGTATACCTTAAGATAGGATAAGAATATTATCTACTAAGATAACTAAACCTAAAGTATAGCTACTAGTATATTCTATTTAAGGTCCTTAAACGCGTTAATAAGTTAGTATACCGCTTTAATATTCTACCTAATATAAATATTTACCTACTTATATCTATTATCTAACTTATACTACTACTAGCCCTTAGTAATAACCTATTTAACTATTAAGATAACTACTAAGGCCTAGTTAATATTAAGGAAGATAATAATATTTATTAGCTTAAAGTATATAAGTATTTTAAGATTAAAAGTATTCTTAAGAAGTAAACCCTCGCGCAAGGAAAGGTATAATATCTAGTTAAATAGAAAGGTTACTTACTAATATATACTATTTAAATAGATAAAGACGCTATAAATATAAATAAACTTATTATTATATTTAAAAGCAAGGGATAAGAGATAGAATAGCTCTATAGATAAGTATAAGCTTAAAGACCTATTTAATAAGGCATTAGACTAGTATTAAAGCCTAGTAAAAGGCTACTAAGGCGCTTAAGAGGAAAGCCTTATAAGACGCTAGTAGAATAATATAATATATATTATAAATAAGGAACGCGCTACTTAAAGCGCCTTAAATAAATAAATAAATTATAAAAAGTATTATAACTAAGGCCTTATTATAAAATAAAGACGTTTAGCGCGCTTAGTATATCTAAGAGCTTTACCCTAATAATAGCGATATTTATATCTATCCTATTAGTAAAGATAACTATACCTATTATACCTTCCCTCTTAAACTCCTTCTACCCTTAGTATTATAAGAACCTTTATAAATATAACCGCCCTCCTCGGTAGAAGGTTAATCCCTACTCTTATTTAACTAATAAGAAAGATTAGTACTTAAGTATATATATATAAAATAAATTTATATTACTAGGTAACCCTACTAGTTCTTACTACTGCCTTTACCTGCTTAGTATTAAACGTATTTTTCCCTCTATATATATATTTCGCTAAAGAGCGTTAACGCCTTTAACCCTATTACTATATTATTATTATACTTATATATCTCCCTTTATTACTATTATCCACGTCTAGATATCGAGGAATCTTATTAACGCTCTATATTATCGCACGCTTAGCGCTACTAGAGTAGCCTATATTATATATACCTAGGTATTACTTTATTATAAATAGATAACGCTCTAAATATAAAGACGTTAAGTATATTACTCTTAACTATATTTACTACTACTTACCTAACGTTAAGATCCCTTATAATAAGCCTAGATACTACGTTTATAACTAAGAAATCTTTAAGCACGCCCTTAATTAGAAGAACTAATATTATAGAACTAGTTATAATATTTCTAATACCCTATTTATTATCTACCTAGGTACTAACGCTTACCTAGTTACCTAACTACTATTTATAAACCGAATTAAGTTCTATTACTAATTTCCTAATACTATCTTAAACCTTAAGTAGCTATCCCTCTATAATATTATATAGAACTCCCTTAAATATAACCTATACTATATTATTAATATCACTAGTATACCTATTTCTATTAATTCTAGAGAGGCCTTAAGTAGAGATAACGAACTTATTACTACTAAATACAATTAAGCTAATAAAACTATTAATACTAATTAGCCTAAACTATCCCTTAATACTAGCTAACTTAACTAAGCTACTAATATTACTAAATATATTAAACCTTAACTATTAACTAATACTATTATAACTAGTACTAGATTAACTCCTATTACTTAGAATAAGACTAATAAGATAGCTACTCTTAAGAAGTAAGCTACTAGCGTTAGTACTACTAATACGATAGATACTATTAAAGCTATTAAGGGAATACGAGCCTATAGTAAATATATTAGCTATATCTCTATACTACTTAATAGATATAAGGAGACCTAGATCGCCCTAATTATAGCGCTCTCTAAGGGTTATACTACTAATACTAGTACTATTACCATTAACCTAGGCTAATTTATTAAGTTAGCTACTAATAAGTTTAGGTTTATTATAGCAACTATTCCCTAGGGATTAATATAAGAGAGCCTAGGCTTCCTTAGGCTAGAATAATACCTTATTACTAGGTTATCTACTAAGTATATAATATTAGCTACTAGCCTAGAGGATCGCTCTAATATTAATCCTTCCTCTAATATTAGCCCCTTTAATGCTATTAACGCGCCTAGCTCTGCTAAGACGCCTAATATTACTACTAGTATTAAGAAGATTATTATTATAAACTAGTAATCCTATACTTATATCGCTAACCTCTATTACCTTACTAGTTCTTATATAAAGTTCCTAACTACTTAGGAGGTAATTAATATATACCTTTAGCGCCTCTATTTCTTTAATATAACTAACCTTATTACTACCCGCTACGCTAAATACCTTACCTTATATATACTTATCTAGAATAGCTTAATTATCCTTAGTCCGTATGTATATATTTACGCCCTTAACTTATTTATAACTAAATAAATTATAAGTAACTTAGAGTTTAGCGCTATATTACTCTTCTTTATTATTAAGTAGATACTATAATACGAGTTTCCTAGTATATATACTAAGGATAACGCTCACGTTAGTTAGGCTATAGTTAATAGTAACAACTTAAGCGCTATCTATACTCTCTTAGACCTTAATAACCCTAAGGCTATAAATATAGCTAACTTTTAGTATAAATACGCTACTAACCTTTAAGGCTTTTATACTAATATCGCTTCCCTTACTACCTTAATCGCTATAATTAAAGATAATAGTATTACTAAGGTATATCCTAAGGTTAGTGATAAATCTCGCTACTTATTCCTAGAGTAATATAAGGATAATATCTAACTAGCTACGACTTATAGTATTAGTATTAACTAACTCCTAGTTATAACTAAAGAGATTATTAATAATAAGGATAAGGACTACTCTAACCTCTTAAAGATAGCTAATACTACGCCTAAGACTCCCTTAGCCTAAAGTAGGATATAATAAAACGTATAGAATAGAAAGGAAGTAAGGTTATATATAGTTACTTATATATAATAGTATAGCTTGCTTAGCTCTAATGCTATCGCACCTTATGGAGTCCCCTATAGGGGTATTAAGGTAAGCCCTCTTAAGGGCTATGCTAATAATATGCTTTCTATATATAGCAGAGTAGTTAATAAAGGAGCAGGTTTTATTAATTATATCGAGGCTAAACTCTCTAGCGATCCCCTCTGCGCTATTTATACTAAAGGGTATACCTCGCTCGGGCTTAGCGTATTTATATATAGGGTTTAGTACTAATATAGTTAAGGGATAAGGATAAGGATAAGGGAGAGGTATAAGGCCCTACTCGCAGAGCTTCTTATACTTCTAGCTATAAGAACCTCTTAGGAAAGACCTCTCTAGTTAAGGAG
>JAVHLU010000858.1:0-44510 GCA_036785755.1 Colletotrichum ledebouriae | reverse complement strand
ACCCCCCCTTATATATTATATAAATATATCTAGAAACCCTATTTTCCTACCTTAATTTATAATATAAAGCCCTAAGTAGTCTATAATTTCTATAAGGTTAAACTCTAGAGGTAGCTCTATTATAAAAAGGTAATAAGAGTATATAAACCTAGCTTTAGGGTAATATTCCTAGGCTTATTAATAATATTTATTATAAAAGAGCGAGAAATTAAACTTAGCTATAGTTATAATTATAATATCTACTAGAATTTAGGACTATAGGATCTCCTTTATACTATTAAACTCTCCGCTCTTCCTTACTTTATTATTATACTTAATTCTATACCTATAGTATTTATAGATATTTAGATTATTATCTAAGTAACTCTCTTAAGTTTTATAGAAGAAGTAGTTAGTATAAGGAGTGCTTAGTATAGAGATATATTTAAAGTATAGTTTATAGATATAAATACTAGTTATAAGGTTCCTAGTAGTATAGGCCTGCTCTTTATAATAGGTATAGAGTACTACGTTATAACTACCTTAGGATTAAATAAATAAGCTATATATAGCTATTATATACTAAAAGACCTTTATCTCTTATAAGCTAGCGAGGAAAGTAATAGAGATATAGATAAAGACTTAATAGTAGAAGTCTCTAGACCCCTTAGTTATTCTAAATATTTATTTAAAGTCCTATTTACTAAGATAATCTTTCTAGAAAACTAGCCTTATTACTTTAATAGTTCTCTTAGAGAATATTTATAGTATAAAGGCTAATTCTAAGTATTTATTACTAAGGATATTAAGCTAAAGCTAAGTAAGGCTTATAGCTACCTAAGACTTATAATTATTAGCTAAAAGGTATAGGGATAATAATAAGAAGGAAAGTAATACCTAAAGTTAGTTATTAGAGTATTAAATAAAAAGAGGTATATTTTTTTCTTTACTTTAAATATAGGGATATTAGGACTAAGGACCTAGAGGGTTATTATTAATAGGAGATAACGAGGGCGAGGTTAATTAGTATTTTTAATATTTAAGATAAGGAAGTTATAATTAGCTATAATAATAAGAGATAATTTATAAATATAAGAGAGGAAGTATAAAAGAGTTAGATAAAGATTAAAATAGCTAGGTAAAAATAGTTATTTTAAGGCCTCTGGCCACTGCATAGTGATTTTACCTGCTCAAGTGCAATAGACCTTCTAACTCCGCGCCTCCTGACAATACACAGCCTTCGGTCACGTGATCTTGCCGACCACCTTTCCTAACCATAGCCGCACTTATACGTGCCCCACTAGACAGCCTCACGATCTTCAACTTCTGAGGGCTATGCTAACAATACGCTCTCTATATATAATAGAGTAGTCGAAGAAGGAGCGGGTTTTATTAATCGTATCGATACTAAACTCTCTAGCGAGCTCTTGCGTGTTATTAGTATTAAAGGGCGTGCCTCGCGCGGGCTTAGTATATTTATATATAGGGTTTAGTATTAATATAATTAAGGGATAAGGATAAGGAAGAGGGAGAGGTATAAGGCTCTGCTCGTAGTAGTAGAGCTTTTTATACTTCTAGCTATAAGAACCTCTTAGGAAAGACCTCTTTAGTTAAGGAGTTACCTCTTATATAATAATATTTACCTTTAGTACCTTACTAGAAGGTCGACCTTTTAAGTTAAGAAGTTATCTTATATAGTAGCTTTTACCTTACTAGAAGGTTTAGTAAGGGCGTTTTTAGGCTATAAGAGCCTTAGTAGCCTATTTAGCTCTAATATAATTAGCCCTAGTATAGCGCGCGTCCGACTTTATATAGTAATATTTAAAGGGTTTACTTATAAGTAGTAGGAATATATAGGGTTCCTATATTATTTTCCTTAACTAATAGAGGGTATAGGTTAAAATACTTATATACTATTTCCTAAATTATACCTGCGAACTAGGTGAATTTATTATAGTCTTTTTGCAAAGGGGCTGCGGCGTAATTCCGAGCTTAATAGTTATTTTAAGAGGGGAAGTTAATAATAGAGGATAGAGGAGGATATTTATTTAATTTATAATTATGCTACTTATTTTAATAGCTACTACTAATTATAATTTCCTTTATTCTTTCCTTATATATAACTACTCTAATTTACTATTTTATTTATTATAGGTTTTTTATCCTAAGTTTGTTTTATTTTATTAAGGCTAAAGGAGGAGAGTTAGTTATTCCTTCTATAAGCTACTAATAAATTACTATATTATTAAAGTAATTAGTAGATATAAAAATATACTCCTAACCCCTTAAACCCTCTAGTCTCCTCTCCCTTATATATATATTATTTATTTTTAAGCTTAATTTATCTATTAGCTATATAATATTAATTACTATATAGCCTCTAGCTACTGCATAGTGATTTTACCTACTTAAGTGCAATAGACCTTCTAACTCCGCGCCTCCTAATAATATATAGCCTTCGGTTATATAATTATAACTCTCCTAACTATAGCTATACTTATATATGCCTATAGCCTCACGATCTTTAACTTTATATTAATAATAACGTGGTTTTTAATTATTTAAACTATAAAACTATTAACTTTTCCTCTCGTATACTACCCGCGCTGCTATTAAATACCGCCTCTATTACCGCTTTATCCGCTAGAAGTCGTTACTATCTTTACTATACTATTATTAGTAACGCTCTCTCTATATTAAAGCAGTTAGCGCAAGCTATACTTACTAATATTCACTACCTAGGCTACCTCTACCTTAGTAATACGGAGGACCTACTTAAAGAAGGGCTACTCTATAGGGTATATAATAACCTACTAAACTTCTATTACTAAGTTTACTTACTTAGCTTTAATACTATCGCGCCTTATAGAGTCCCCTATAGGGGTATTAAGGTAAGCCCTCTTAAGGGCTATACTAATAATATGCTCTCTATATATAGCGGAGTAGTTAATAAAGGAGCAGGTTTTATTAATTATATTAAGGCTAAACTCTCTAGCGATCCCCTCTATATTATTTATATTAAAGGGTATACCTCGCTTAGGCTTAGTATATTTATATATAGGGTCTAGTGCTAATATAGTTAAGGGATAAGGATAAGGATAAGGGAGAGGTATAAGGCCCTACTTATAGCAGAGCTTCTTATACTTCTAGCTATAAGAACCTCTTAGGAAAGACCTCTCTAGTTAAGGAGTTACCTCTTATATAGTAGCGTTTATAGCACCTTTAGTACCTTACTAGAAGGTTAACCTTTTAGGTTAAGGAGTTATCTTATATAGTAGCTTTACTATAAGAGCCTTAGTAGCCCGTTTAGCTCTAATATAATTAGCCCTAGTATAGCGCGCGTCCGACTTTATATAGTAATATTTAGAGGGTTTGCTTGCGAGTAATAGGAACGTATAGGGTTCCTATATTGTTTTCCTTAACTAGTAGAGGGTATAGGTTAAAATACCTATATAGTGTTTCCCGAATTATGCCTGCGAACTAGGTGAATTTGTTGTAGTCTTTTTGCGAAGGGGCTGCGGCGTAATTCCGAGCTCAATAGTTCTTACTAATTTAAAAGAGTTAAATAGAGAGAAAGGATTATTAAAAGAACTAAATATCTAGAATATAAGAAAAAGGAATAACTATAAGAAGTAGAAGAGGGATTATAACTTATAGTAACTAGCTAACTTTATAAAGTATTTTAACTACCCTAGGTCTATAAAACTATCTATATTGCCTTACTTAGCCCCTACTACCCTAAGAGATATTATATTTAACCTTACTAATACCTTAGTAGTATTTAATACTACGAGACCTAAAAGGAACCTTATACTAAATAAAGACGAGCCTATACTAGTAGTCCTATAGTATATATAATAGAGCTAAGAATCTATAAATTACTTAATAACTTAATATAGAAGAGGGTTACTTATTATTACTTTAGCTTAGGTAGAATATCTATTAAACTTTTATAATATATAAGGAAAGCTTATAAGATAAGAAGACTTAGATAATTTAGAAGTTATAGCCCTTTTTAGGTTTATAATTAAGAGCTACCCTTATAATATCTATACTCTAATTTATAAACTAGTCTAGTAACTTAGGAAAGAAATTAATAAGGCTTCTATAGAGCCTAAAAGAGTAGAGGTAAAGAATCTTTAGGATACTACTAGGGCTTTCTTTCTACTAAATTATAATAACTATTACTAGGCTGCGATCTTTATAAACTAGTTAACTAACTACTACTTCTATTATAACTCTATATAGGACTAGAATAGTAATTAGCGCTTTGTTAAGGCTATATAGGACCTTAATATATAGTATTATAAGATAGGAGCCCCTTAATAACTCTAAAAGCTCTTATTAATTAATACTTATATAGTTAATTTAGTTTAGTAGAGGGATAGATTTATATATAGCCTCTAGTATATTAAATTAGCTAGAGGTCTAATTTAAGAAGGATTACTATCTCTATATTTTAGTAATATAACCTTAAGTAATAGTATATTATTTACTAACTCTAAGATCCCCTTAGTTAGCTAATATATATCTATAATTACTACGGAGTTCTATAACTTAACTATTAATAGTAGTATAGCTCTATAAGATACTCTATTAAGCTAAGAAGACTTTAAGAAAGCACCTTTCTTCCCTCTATACCCTCCTACTCTTTTACTTCTAAATAGTAATATAATAGACTTTAGAAATAATAATAATATTATACTATCTCTTATAGTAGATATTCCTTAACTTATTTATAGATTATTAGTATTATCTAGATCCTCTTTATTTAAAATACTAAATAATAAGCTTAAATACCTTAAATATTAGCTTTAGTTATAAGACTTATAAATACTAAGTCGTAGTATAACTATTAAGCTATACCTAAGAACTATACTTATAGATATATTATTATATCCTAAGTAATATAATCCTTTAAATAAGTATAACTATAGGTATATAGATTATATCTAGTAGAGGGTTAACTAGTAGGATTAGATTAAATAGAATATACTTAAAGGAGTATATTATTATAACTTCTTACGCTTAATATAATATAATAAGTAGTTTTAGCTATACTAAGGATTAGAGTAGGATAAGGAGTATAATAAAGAGGAAGAAGTAATAAAGCTATTATTAAGATATAACTTATAATAGAAGATAGTTAAACCTAAGGGACCTTTTTAATAATAAGATCGCCCTCCTAGAAGATATTATTAATAGAGTAGATCTATAAATAGGGTTTATTTACTATCTTTATAAAGTAGTTTCCTTTATTTTTAAGACTCTCTTCTATATTATTATAAAGAGTCCTAAGGGGATAATTAGAATAAGATAAGATAGATTTAGCTATATAGCTTTTAAAAAAGCCCTCTTAATATATAAGCTTTATAATAAGAAGATTCTAGAGTAGAGCGTAGAGGAGAGGAGCGTTGCGGACTTTATTATTATTTATAAATTATTATAATATAAACCTTAATAATCCTATATTTCGTTTTTTAATATTTTCTTAGTAAATTAATACCTAATTTAGATTATCTCTTTTAATTAGATTTATAAATTATTTTATATATCTTTTAAGCTTACTTTTAATATTCTTACTTATTTATAAGTAGAGCTATGTTATTTGTTGTCTTTCTGGTTCCTATCGGTTCTAGCCCCTTTCTAGTATATAGTAGGAGGGATAAGGTTAGAGGAGGTGAGGTTCGAGGTAGGGTAAGGTAGTAGAGGGCGGTTAGCGATAATATAACTAACTAATAATAATACTCGACTAATATAGTTAGTTAATAATAGCTTGGTCTAGTTTCTTCGTTAATACGAGCAAAAAAAATTAGTTAGTAATAAGGCTATTAGGTTAACTTTCGTCGTGCTGCTAACTATAAGGGTATCCCTTAGGTATATATATAATACTTATATTGCTAACTATGGATACTAATGAGCGGATATATCTATATATCGGTGCTTATGTAATGAGGTAGCCTATATATGGCTATATGTGGGCTAGTGTGACACCCACCCCTTTCCATTTGGCAGGCAAGATCGAAGTAAAAGTTTGTTCTATGTGCAGGCCACGATTATTCAGAGTCTAACTGCTACTTGAATAATTAAGGAAAGAATAAAAACCCCAAGCCGTGGGATTACTGACGTGAGTCGAAGTCTTAGCAGGTTGTTACGCGCTCAATGCGCGAGAAGCTTTTGAGGACCTGAATGTATAGATCGGTTACGGATTAAATAACGGGGTGAAAGAATTATATGCTTAAGATGTGGATAGGACTTGCCCTCGCGAATAACTTTCAAATGCTAAGGCTATGTTCAGATCCGCGGAAATGCCTCGTGATACGCCCGCGCTAGCAACTAATCTCACTCAAATCTAGATACGAGCAAGTTATTCTAAAAAAATTCCGAGTGGTGCTCTATAAATAATTTGGGATTTGACTTAAGTTAACAACTCTGGAGATTATGGGAGCTGTTCCAGCTCCGGGTATATGTGTTGATGGAGTAGTCGGCATTTCTCTTTATCCTCTTGTAATATTTGATGTCTCTGAGTATGAGAAATAGATCGACCGTCCGGTGATGCTATTGGATTTTGGCTCACCAGCCTATTATCGGTACATCGTCTCACGGTTCTCATAAGATAAAGTCTCTCGCTCTTATACTTTATTCGTTCTTAAAAATTTTCAACTCTCTCGCAATGCAGCTTTCTTTTATCCTCGTTGCTCTCGCTAGTACTACTGCGTAAGTTCAGTCATCCCCTAGGAGAAGCCGCATCATGTGTTGCGCCTAAGGTGATGTTAGCTTCTTATTAACCTTTCGGACGCTATACTAGTCTTACTATACTGATATACGTCCTCAGAACGTAGTGACTACCGAAAAGGCCTGCGCTGCGTACAAAGCTCGCAACACTGGCACCAACATGTGGGATTCTTGCCCCGACTGCATCATGGTAAGTTCCTGTATTACATGGTAAGTTCCTGCATTAATTGTAGTATAATGGCGGACACATGATGTCTTCAGTGAGTCCGACACACCCCTGACCCGAACTACTGCGCCCAGGCTTGCAACTCCGCTGCCGGGTATATTGGTAGTGATGAATGGAAATACTACTGCAAGCAGGCTGGCGTAGATGAGTCTGAGGCCTCCTAGTTATTTGATTCTCTTGAATATTTAGTTTAGTCCTGAAAATATACTCGATGCTGTTGTTCCTCTTTTAATAAAGTTTTCGAATTCCGGCCTTGTAGATTTGGTTCGGTACTGACTAGCTTCGATCCTAAGTGACTTGGTTTCTCAGTAAGTGAAGAATGTTCATAACTTGATTTAGAGGTAAGATAGCTCTCTTGGTAGTGAAGGCCATAGCCTACGTTAGTTAATAGTTAATAATCCGCTACTAGTGTTCATGTAGAGAAACTAAATTGGTACTAAGCGGGTCTGTAACTATATATATTACTCCCATTTAACGGGGACGGGAAGGGGGGGGGGGGGGGGGGGGGATAAGAGAGTTCACTGAGGTAAATGTATGTTAGCTTCCTTGACAACACGAGCTCTGAGATAACTTAGTGATACTTACTAAGTATCCCGGCTATTTAGCGTTATCGAACTCGAGTAGTCATAATAGGCCTCGAGCGCCATATCAAAGTTCTGACTTATTCGAGTAATAGCTTCTGCTTAATGTGCTACTGGAAATAAGAATTCGAGTCTGCTCCCGTCTAGTAGCTTACTTCGATGTGGTTAGATAATTTCGCGATACTCGACCTAAGTCTGTCGAATCGACTTCGCTGGACAACATAAAAACACTTGTGCTCCTTATGCGCTCTCTTCTTGTATCTTAGAACTGAGTATATAAATCCTAAAAATCTTTACTAGAGGAAACGGGGTTATTATTCCTCGTATTTGTTACCGCTGCGTGTTATATGAAAGGTTGTTGGTGATGTAAGAAGTCGACCTCATAGGACACGATGGAAACTTGTTTATGAGGGTCTGGAGGTCATCGCAGCCAAATAATGTTCAGCTCCAAAAGCTGGGATCCAGAAACTTGATGTCGCGTTAGTTGCGCATAAGCAGATGGAAAGTCGCCTCTCCGGCCGCCTCTCGTCGTTATTTGAGGTATATTAAACATAGATAAACCCCGAATTAGTGTTCTCCGTATGTTTAATACTGAGTTCTCTTGCTGAGACCCGGTTCCTACGACGTAGGCACTGATCTAGATAGGCTACGTTACTTATAACGAGGTTATTATCGCCTGCCCTTAGCGCGTGCTAAGAGGTTCTCCCTGTGAACTGAGCAGGTAGAGACCCTTGAATTAAACCAAGAGAGTTCTATCACAGGCGCAGATTCGACTAGGCCATCGGTGCATTAGTTCGTGCGTCTCAAAACCAAGCAATCCACGAACCTGCAAGCGTCTGATGCATAGCCTTTTGCCAAGTGTCCGTCTTCACCGGCAACATCCCCTTTCGGTCTGTCATTCTGCCGAAGAGCCAGAAGATACTAATTTGCCACCCTTTTCCCCCCGGAGCTAATCCCACTTAATCGCTGCATACGGATGCTCTCTGGTGATGTCTCGTATTTTACTAGCTGCCTAAAGGGAAATTGATGGATTAGACGTAAACTAAAGGTCCATATTCAATGCTCTCTGTGCTTTTCCACATCGAAGCGTCGTCGCCAGACTTTACACGTAGTCGAGATCGTCGTCCCCTCTTCAAACTGTCCTAGACCTCTTAAGAGTGTCCTCATGATAGACCTCAAATCCCTGGCCCCACCAACAAGTACAACGAGTTGTAGCCAGGAATTGCTTCCATGGGAGAAAGGCTAGCACGACGTGATAAAGCGGTGAGTATGGACGATGCCATCCGTGTCGGTATCTCTCATGACTGAATTGACGGCTGCCGTCGCCGTCGGCATCGTATATCACACCGAGATGAACACACAACTCGCTGACCTTCAACACAACAAAACCCGTGACTCGCACTCCTCATCTCTGCTCTTCGTGTATTCCCTGCGAAAAACTGCTAATGCAGGGAAGTCCTTGATGCCGAGTCCGTCCCCAAGGTTAACGACGACTCCCGCCGTAAGTACATCGAGCACTACCAGGACGATGCTAAGCTGGCCGCCGCCTGCAGCGTCACCGTCGACCAGCTTCCGACCATCGCAGAGGAGATCGATGACTACGAGGAGGAATACCCCAACCCCATGGCCAACAACACCATTCCCTCCGCCTAGATCGCACGGTACTAAAGCATGGAAAAGGATGGACGTAAGGAATAAAGACCAAGGGTACAAATATACATTACATTAGATTAGCTACCTTCGTTTAGCTCGTTGCCTACGATGAAGGGCATGAATCAAAAATAATGCCACGCATCGCGGACGACGCCTTTCTCTTCTTGTGCGGGCGGCCGACATCATGGTGGAGTGTCCGACCCTAACCTCTGCGACCTACAAACGACAACGACACATTTCCGTCATGTCATTGAGGCGAGACGGCGTCTTCGTGGCTTCGGCCTTCAAGCAAGTAATTCCGCAGGGCTGAACGCAAAAGCTGGTCTGGCTGAAACCTCGCACTTCCTTCATGAGACATCAATAGGCCATGTTTAACCTGGAATCTAGGTTATCAAAACACAACCAAAACCCATTGTGAGTGGACAAAGAGAATATTCCAGTATCTACTGCGGCTAAACTACCCTTCTCAAGCTATTAAAATACAACGCTGTGGCGATAGCCGATAATATCAACATATCTCTCAACGCTAAAAAAAGGACTCAAGGTGCACTCCTCTAAGTCGAGCTCTAACCTCCACCAGCCTTCTTTGCTTCTTCGTCAGCCTTTGCCTTTTGCTCAGCTTTTCTCTTGGCTTCTTCCTCAGCCTTCTTCTTCGCTTCTTCGTCGGCTGCCTTCTTCTTAGCGTCTTCATCCGCTATCCTCTTTGACTCTTCTGCAGCCTTGTTCTTTACCGTCTCTTTCGCTTCCTCTGCCTTCTTCGCGTCCTCTTCCGCTCTCTGCCTGGCCTGGTCCTCGGCCTCAGCCTTCCTTTTGGCTTCTTCAACGTCATTTTGCCTAGTCTCCTCGCCGGTCATCTTCTTCGCTTCTTCTGTGTCTTTCTGGGCCTCGTCGGCGACAGCCTTGGCAGCGCTGCTTTCGCTGTTGCTGTCTTCGTCATCGATATCAACAAGCCTTCCGGAGTCCCATTTTTTCTTCGCAGCCTTGAGTAAGATAGTGTACTCTCCGCTCATATCACACATGCCGCGGAAGCTTCCATTCTCTTTGCGGATGAGTTCATACGGATGGCCGTATTCTACAACGGCACCCTTGTCCAGGACCAGCACCTTGTCGTAATCCACGATAGTCTGCAGACGATGGGCAATGGTGATGATGGTGCTAGTAAGCTCACGGATTGTCTCCTGGATTTTGGTGTCGGTGGCATAATCGATGGATGCCGTTGCCTCGTCCATGACCAAGACGTTGGGACGCTTCAAAAGGGCTCGAGCGAGGCAGAGGAGTTGACGCTGGCCTTGCGACAAGTTGGAGCCAGACTCCGAAACGGTTGAAGAAAGGTTGAGGAAAACGTTCTTGTTCGTTGGTGCAATCGAAGAGGCTGGGCTTGAGTTAGCCTCAGCTTGGATGAGACCGAGGTTAGGGGTAGCCGGCAGCATCGATGAAGCGGAAGGAGTCGCGGGTCTTGTCGTCGACTCATCAGGTCCTATAAGCTGAACCTTGCGGAGCGCCTCAAAGATCTGTTCATCTGTATATGCGTCGAAGGGGTCTAGGTTGGTTCGGATGGTGCCCATGAAAAGCGTGGGGTCTTGGGGCACGATAGTGATAGATTCTCTCAAATCTCGGAGTCCGATCAAGCCAATGTCAATGTCGTCGATCAAGATCTTGCCCTCATCGGCCTCCAAAGCCCTGAAAATAGCCAATGCCAGCGAACTCTTTCCAGCTCCCGTTCTTCCAACAATGCCGACCTTCTCCTTCGGGTTGATCTTGAAGCTGAGGTTCCTCAGGACAGGATCTAAATCCTGGCGGTAGCGAGTAGAGTAGTTGATGAACTCCACAGATCCTTGACTGGGCCAATTCTCGGGAGGTCGGTTCTTCTCAATGATGGGCTCGGCCTCTTGTTCAACATCCAAGTACTCCTTGATGCGCTCCACAGAGTTCATGTTCTGTTCGTTTATAGCGTAGAGACGGATCAGCCACAGAACGTTTTCCGTGAAACCAATTGCGTAGCTGAGAGATATGCCCGCCAGACCGGGCTCAATTGTGCCCAGGCTGATGATGATAAAGACACCGGCAAAGAAGGAAACCATGTCACCAAGAACATCAGTCCTGAATGCCAGCCAGCGGTTAGCTGCCCAAAGGTAGATGAAGGGGCGAGCCTGGACGTTGATCTTTGTCAAGTTCTCGCGGATGAAACGGCGTTCATCACCATAAGCGCGGATAGTCGTCATCCCTGACAAGGTTTCGCCAAACTGTTGGAACAGAGGGCTTCGTTGGACAGATTCCAGACGTTTCAAGTCTCTGGAAGCTCGCAGATAGAAGGAGCCAACAAACCAGTAGGCAGCAGTGATGAAGACACCGGCAATAAGGAAACCAGGAGTGATAGCGGTGATCAAAACGACAGTGACAAGAATTCCAAGAGCGCAGCCGAAAACTCCAATGGCGATGGGAGCAACCTCCTGATCCACTGCTTCTAGATCCTTGCTGAAACGGTTCATTAGTTGACCCAAGGGCGTGACGTCAAAGAACTTGAACTTCGCCCTCGAAACACGGGAGATCAGGTCATTGTGAATCTTTTTGGAAGCAGTCAAAGACCCATAGAAGACCCAGATGTCTCTGATAAACGCGGTTGCCGAGCCTGCAATACCAATAATCGCCAAGACGGTGAGGTAGTAAACAACGTTGACATCAGAATCATCAGTCGTAGAGAATGCGGAGCTGATTCGGTTTCCGTAGTTGGCAATGGTGGCAAAATAGGTCGGGGAAAGCGACGGGGAGCTGTAGCTGTGGGATGTAGTTGAAAACGTCGCCTGTTGCTCTTCCGTCTGCAAATATTGCTGAGCCCACAGGCGGACCCACCAACTGGTCGCGACGCCTGAGAGTTGTTGGAGACCGAAGACACTAAGTGCGACAATCCAAAACCACCAAGGGCCCATGTAAGAGAGGTACAGCTGAATGACAGGCCACTTGACGGAGCCGATGGCTTTTGCTTCCTCCATAGCATCCCTGACCTCCTTCTTCTTGTCACTCTTCTTGGAACGAGCATCGGATGTGTTCTCATCACCAGGGTTGACCACTGTCTCTGAGCCGTCTTCGCCGACGCTAGAGGGCACACGAGACGGGATTCGAGAGACAGACGCAGAGTTGATGGCGGCTTTCTGGATCTCTTCACCAAGCCTGCCGGACGCGATGAGCTCGCCGGAGGGACCCTGAGCACCGATGCGGCCGTTTTCGAGGGTAACGATGTAGTGGGACGAAGGCGCGCAAAGGGTAAGATTGTGCGTGACTAGGATGCATGTTCGGCCGGCCATCAAAGGACCCTTGATAGCGTTGTTGAAAATCCATTGCGCTGTGTGAGAGTCAACAGCGCTAAGACAATCGTCCAGTAGAATATGTTGAGAGTTCGAATAGATGGCACGGGCAAGCGAAATACGTTGCTTCTGTCCACCAGACAGAGTGATGCCCTTCTCACCGACCAGGGTCTCGTCGCCGTTATCGAGGATCTCCAGGTCTCGCTCCAAAGCGCATGCAACAATGACGTCTCGATATCTCTTCTCGTCGTGGGGGGCAGCGAACAGGATGTTCTCCTTGATGTTGGCGTTCACGAGCCAAGCGGCTTGGGCAACGTATGCAACCGTATCCGCCATACCCGTTTGAGGATCCGATCGGACATCCTCGCGACTGCGGCCGCCAGGACAGTAAACGTTTCCTTGAACCAGAGTCATTTCTCCAAGCAATGCCATGAGCATCGAGGTCTTGCCAGAGCCAGTTGGTCCTGCAATGATGTTGAGCTTTCCAATACGGAAATCGACATCCATATCCAAGAGGCGGAAAGCCAAAGTGCCGTCGTCCGCAACAGCATCCTTGCCTCCCCAAATGAAAGTTGCCTTCCGAAAACCAATGACCTTGTTGCCACTCTCGTCGACGTTGTCCTCCCCGAGCTGTTCGTACTTTTCGGTCTCTTCTTCGGTAAGGAATTCCTCGACACGGTCGAGAGAAACCTTGGTCTCCTGTACGTGAGCAAACATGTCTCCCATCTGGTCCAAGGGGACTCTGAGAAGCATGAAGAGTGAAATGGCGGTGAAAGCCACGGAGGGATACAGAGGCTTCTTCTCGATGAGCGTGTACATCATGAAGGAGAAGAAGGTAATCAGAACCGGGACGGAGTTCCAAACGGCGACCGCGAACGACCAGATGATGTAGCGGGAACGCAGCGCCTTCAGCTCGTTGGCACGTTTCTCGTCAACGATGCGACCGAATTTGGCCTCCCATGCGAAATACTTGATGATACGGATGTTCTGCAAGACCTCATTGGTAACATTGATGCGCTTGTCGGTGGCTCCCAAAATCCTCTTGGAGGTGTTGGCGAAGCCCCGGGCGAAACTGTAGTTGATAGGGAGCAGGAGAGCCATGACGACGAGGCCGGGGATGGCACTGAGACCCATGACCTGCCAGAGCAATACAATCGCGATGACGAGCTGGGTCGGAGCAGACGCGCAGATGAAGTGCAAATAAGCCGTGACTTCTGCAATCTTGAAGCTGTCGACAGACATGAGGTTGATGATAGTGCCCAAGTTAGCCTGCTCGTCTTCCTTCTTCTCCGCATCTTTTGCGGCACGGTTGACTGCGTCGGCGGCGTCAGCCTTTGACAATCCCAGTTTCTGCTTGATCTTGGCGAGGAAACCCTTCTTCCCATCATCCGAGGTTTTCTTCATGCCAAGCTCCTTGTCTTTCCCAGAGGCGGCCTTGCGGCGCAGGGCCTTGGCGTAGATTTCACCGACCATGATGGCGCGAATTCGAATGCAGATCTTGCGGCCGATCCACAAAGCCATGCCGTCGGCGAAGGACCGCACGATGTCCAGGACAGGCAGAAGAATCACGTACAACCACAGGACGTTGATAGGAGCACCATCGGGGCGCTCCACATACTCTAGGATGGCCTTGAGCAGCATCGTAGGGGCGAAAGTGAAGATACCCGCAAGCACTGCCAAGGCAAATTGGACCAGCAACTCGGTCTTGAAGTACTTGATGAGATGCCATGACAAAGAGCCAGTCCTCTTCAAAGTTCGGTAGTCGGCGAGAACGGCAGCGGCCTTTTCCTTGGGAATCAAGTTCCAGACACTCTTCATCTCCAAGGTCTCCTTGTACCCGCGCAAAATCAGGGGGTCAAACCACGAGAAGGTAGCCAAGGAAAAGAGAGATGCCAAGGGCTCACGTGAGGGCTCGATTCCATCTTCCCACTCCAAAAGCACCGTCTTGTTGCCCTTCCTCGTAGTCACGGCGAGACCGAAGAGCAGTGTTGTCAACGCAAACTCGACAACAACCAGGATCTGCGCGAGTTGGCCAGGAGGGTGGACGATGACAGAGCGAAAGATGGCCACGGTGAACAGCCACTGGAACAGATAGATGACGGCCGTATGGTTCCAGATACGCGGGACGCGCCACTTCGTGTTTCCCAAAATCAAGCGCAGTGTGGCGAGGACGGCGACGTATACCCAGCTGACGAGACCGACAATGTCGACAATGAGCCCATGGCCGTTGGCAGAATCGCCTGCGACCAACCCGATGACGTGAATAGCGATCAGGCCAGCGATTGCTAGCTCCTCGACGACAATTGAAAGATTCTGGCCCTGGGGGCTGTTAGCCTGGACGATGGAGCCCTTGGTGGTTGTTTTGACCAGAGCCAAGCGGCCGCCGCCGTTCATGGTCAACGCCTCGTCCTCGTCGTCTTCGTCGTTGGCAGCCTCTGCGGGGGGTATGTCGGTATGCGAATTGTGATGCTGTTCGGGTACCTGCTTGTAACCATCTTTGCGGTTCTTGATGTCTTGTATGGTCTGTATGGCGAGCAAGAGCAGCGAAAATCCTATTACAATTAGAGGAAAAAGGATCTTGAGGTAGCTATAGAAGAGCAAGAGTCAGTATTCGTATTGAAGTAGGCGAAGGAATAGCGGCGCAGCGACGTGTTCAAGAGACTCTTTGAAGGATGAGGTGTGTGGTGTTGGTGTGCGCTTTGATGCGCTGCGCCTCGCCTCCGGTGCGACAGGGAGTGATGCGACCAGGCCAAGCACTGGAACACGAGCCTCTCTGTGGGAAATTCAAGACTTACTCCTGTTGGAAACACGGCGTAAGATCATCAATCTGCCATATCGGCCAGCTACACTGAGCAAAGCTGCTCATGTTTGCTGCTGCCCCACTCCCGAATGGCGGGGAGAAAGAACCAAAAGAAAGCGATCAATGGACGAGCTATGGCAGCTTGTTGGGGTAGATGTAATGGGAGTGTAACGGCGTTTCGGATCGGTTCGCGACGGGCGAGGGAGCAATGGCGGGAGCCGACGTCGGACTTTTTGGAGAGGGAGCAGTAGAGCAGGGAGGATAAACGTGTGTTTGCTTGTCACCTCGGCCGGTCGAGAGGGAGGATATCCGATGTAGGTATGTATGAACAAGCCCTGGCAGATCGAGGTTCCAACGTTAGGTTGGACACTGCTTGGGACAGGTGACAGGAAAGCGAGATACCAAAACGAAAAAACGAGAAAAGAAGAAAGAGAGAGTGAAGGAGGATGTGGGAGTGACGGATGGAACATCTGCTGCAGAATGTCGAGGTAAAGTTTTTGGGGGTGGAAGGCAGTTTTGGTCTGGGTAGGGCGGCTTGTGGTGTCTGCTTAGCAGCATAAGCACTGACGAAATTAATGAAGGTGCCCTGTCACGTCGTGGATTCTCTTGCTTCCTCGTTTCTCTAGAGCAAAGCAGCAACGCGATGGGGCTCCCGCTATCTTGGCCAAAGCGGAGTCTCTAAGGTAGGTTCTGAAGGACCTTGCCATGCCTTGCCTGCCTTTACCTCAGGTAGCTAGATATCTTACCTACGTTACCTAAGGTAGGTGGACCCAGACTTGAGGTGGACTTCACTTTGCCTTGCTCTTACTCAGTGTGAGCATCTCAGCATCTTTCGACGCCGTACCCGGGCCAGCTGCACCTCAGTCCGGAGGTCCTGGGGTGCACCAAGCGGTCCACGATCGTGCCCCGTCGCTAGCTGTATGATAATAGCAGGCGTCTCCGTGCCTGTCCAGTGGGAAGCTTCAATTGCATACAGGCATTCGCTCGCTAGACATGATCTCCAAAAGGCACTTTTTCGCCCGGCTTCTCGCCTCCACCACATGCGCCCCATACCGACTTACTGCGTCCTATTAAAAAGTGCGTTTTGCGTCGTATCCATCCGCCTGGTGATAACATGCAACCGACTCCAGTCTCTCCAGTGTTCCCGCGCGTAATCTTGAGGTAGATATTGTTGTGGAGAGCTCATAGAACTGAAGGTAACTGAAGCCAAGATCCATAATGTTAGGTAAGGTACCTATCTAGGCAAGTTACGTGGGCAGGTAAGATAAGATACCTAAGGTATTTGGATCAAATGAGCTGCTGGAATGTCGTGCGCAAGGACACTCGATCATCTAGATCATCTCGATGATGTTAGGCACTGACACCTCTCTATTTTCTTTCCCTTCGTTAATTTTTTTTCCCCCCCCCCTCGGCCCAGAAGGCCCATGATGGCCGAGCACCTCGTCGGCGAGCTCGCCATCGCCCCAGTACGTACCTTACCGGAATGGATCTGGAAACTGGAGCTACAGCTCGTCACTGGGACGGGAAAAAATGAGAAATTTCGAGCTAGCAATGAGGTACGTACAGAGCTGGATAAGATGCCATGCTAGAGAGGGCAAGGGCGAAAAAACGAGAGGGCGTGGAGTGCAAAGTAATTACACCATACACCACTTCAAACCTGGGCAGAACAACTGTGGATGGCGTTGCATGGATGTGGAGCCAAGAAGACTGAGGCACCTTCCCACCTTTCCACTCGCCTACCACTACCAGAAGGTACCTCCACTACAATAGAGGCCCTGAATGTTTGTAACGGTTAGACATCCCCACTGCCCTAGGATTTGCCCGATTAAGCTATCGCAATCAGAAATTATTAGTGTTTTACCCTAGCTAACCCTTAAACGCTAGCAAGGGCAAAGTCATATGCTAACAAACTTTCAGGGGGTATATTATACAACCACCACAACATCCACCACCACCATAACCTCAAGCATCCACTCCCGTCTATCCACCTTCAAGCCATTTCGGAGCTCTCGCGGGTAAATGCTTGTTTCTCGACGTACAACTCACTGCGTTTCCAATGGCCGCTCGCAGTCTTGTGGCTGAATATGGGTGGCAAAAAAGGCAGAAGAAACGGCGACATAGGCAACGCCCGTGGCAGCAGCAGCGTCCCTCCCTTGGGACTGGGAGGACGAAGCCGATATGGGCTCAACGACAGCTTGCGACGACGTCTTGCAATAGAAACTTTGAGGCCAAGAAGCCCCCGATGAGATCATAATGATGTCTCAAGCCAATCCCGCATCCAGATATTCGGGAACTCGATGGGCCTCCCTTATCTAAATGTTAACTGAGGGGGATCCGACACCAGACACACGTTGCCATTATGGACCTGCGCTATTTCCCAACTAGTTCGTGTCCTTCAACATCAACCTGCTTTGGCTCTTCTGCTACTGTCGATAATGTCTTACCGCCGGACACTGCCTCGAGCTTCGGATGCTCTCTTGTCTCCCCAATAGTGTGTCAGAAGCTTCGATGGCATACAGAGCTAGCTTCTTGCTTTATAACCTGCCATGAGGCTCGATGTTTACCCTAGTTCAGGAACATCCGCTATTCCGCCGCCACTATCGTCTGCTCTGCACTGTCAGAAGCCAAACACCCACCTCTCAGCCACCATCACACTGGACGTCTGCACAGCTGCACGTCTCGTCATCCAACCTCGTCGATTGCCGACCAATTACACTTACGCTTGAGACTGACTGCTCGAGTCGTACGCAGACCTCCGCCCAAGTTGTACACAACGGTTGGCTGCAAGAAGGGTCTTTCAACGCTTTCTCAGCACGTGACAGAATACGAAGAAGATAACGAGCGTCAGGACTGATCCTGGAAGCGATTCTCTCCCCACTCGCCGTAAGCATCTCGCCTGCAAGCTGACAGGCGTCCAGAAATCGGAATAAAATCAAATTGCTCCCCAACTTCAGGTCCTCCACACCTTGACACTCTCCGGGGACGTTGTAATAGGCCTGAATCGCACGCCCTACGTTCCATTGAGCGCTCTGCTTCAGCTGCATATCCACCCGGCGATAGTCTGGGTGCCAAGCGAGCACTCAGCATTCAATCGCAAATTCGGGATGACAAACCTGAAGCCTCATGACCTGCACGACGGCATTGATCGCGTCAATTGATTCGCTAATCCCACTACCACGCGGATGATCACCGCAGCACCCCTCAATTACCTGTCCGTCACCCAGGTCCTTTCAGAACCGAATCATACAATGTCCTTTCGGCTGGGCTCTACACTACTGGAAGGGAACCTCAAACCTCGAATCCCACTGCGATACCTGTGGTAATCGACCTTCCCATTGGGGCAACGCACTACTCGAGAACCCGATCCTTTTGCTTGAGTCTCCATACATGGACCAACCTATCTCTCAAAGCGGTATTTGGCCAACACAATGCAATAGCTAGCGGCCCACGACTCACCCTCACCGCCATTCGGAGCGGCGGCCGGCCAAACTGCAGGTACTGCACGACATATGAGGTCGACCAAACCCTGAATCTTGGCTGAGCCGGCGGCAGGAAGCTATTTTCCGATGCCTGCAGTATTTTATCCAGCCTGTGAACATTCAAAAGATCTCTAAGCCTGCCCCGTAAGCCTTGCGGTTAGAGATGCTGGCTGCACACCAAATCTTGTGCCCGGAAACGCTTGATTGGCTCCCACCATTGCTCTCGATAAGGACCGTCCGCGCGTAGGTACTCAACGGCCTGCAGTATCCGGAATCCGCATTGTCCTCGGGGGCGGCTCGGGAAAGCATTGAAAATTGCGCACGCACCACCGTCACTTTGAGATTCGACGTGCGCCGGGGACCAGCTTCTTCCCTGCAGTTGCAGGGCCCGTCGTTCCTCTCTGCCACTCGACGTTGCAGCGCAGGTGCAGCCTGAAAGCCTGGCCAATGTTTGGGAACCTTAAACCACCTTATGTTATCCTAGACACCACCTGTTCTCGAAGTCTTCACCTCTCGACCGTTGATCATCGTTTTCGAGGACATTGATGGTTCCTCAAATCATCTTCCCAGAGGGCTCCGAATCCCAGAAGGCTGCGGACAGACCCATTGCGGCCCATGAGGAATCCTGTTGTCATCTCATTGATCCACTGAAAGCCATTGTTAACTTGGCATTCTTGTCGTGCCCCTCTGAATACTCAGCTCTTGCTGGATTAGGTCCATGTCAGAAGACCGCATATTATCAATCTGATAATCTCCTGTGCAACGGATCAGGCTATGGACACCTGTCACCACTTTTCGCACGCTTAGAGAACTGTTGGCAGGTTGGCGAGTATTTCATGCATCAACGCATTAGCAGCCTCCTGAACCTCCCAGGCGTGTGGTTCTTCGAAAGGCAACTCATAGATCTCGATCCAAGGCCCAAATTCAGGAATGAACCCAGAGTCGATCGCGGTCTGCGATAACTCGGCAGGCATCCTCTTGAGAGCCGCCAACCCAAAAAGCGAGGCACGAACCTAAACCCGACGTTTGTCTCTGCAGAGGAATTCGAGATAGGGTTGTTCGTTTCTCTCACAGATTGTCGTCAGCACGTCGGCGGTCAGCCAAGATAGACGGCCACGCGTCGGTAGTCGGCAAAGACCCCTTGCTTGGCCTTCCCAAGTTGCGATCCCCTATTCCCGTGGGTTATGCGGACATATAGTTGCTCCAGAGTATCTCCCTTGCCTAAGATTCCGTTATCTAATTCAATCGGAGGTCACGCTTAATTGGCGAGAGGTCGTGATCCATGGACTCGGAGCGTCCCAGCCCACCACATCGGGGAATAGCAGTAAGCTGGTCTAATCAAGTTGGCTGGCTATCATGTCAACAATGGAAGGGCTCCTGAGAAACTTCTAGACCTGCCGGATAAAGTACCCGAAGAGATACATCACAGTCCATGACTGCAGTTTTGACACGCGGAAGAAGGGGGTTTGAGGACCGTCAAATAGTCCATCTCATATAAACGAAGTCTGCTCATCCCAATGGCTCAAGGATCTGAATAGAAGACAATTCGAATGCCGAATGTAGATACCAGCCAGCTGTTTCCTGCTTGTCATCCCCCTGCTCGGTATCTCACATCGGCTCCTCAAACTCAATATGGCAGGATACCACGCTCTCCGGGACTTATCGCTAGCTGCAATACTAGATGCAATTCTATCCTGTCGCCCGACTCCCACCTCCAAAAGGTCTTCCAGAATGCGACGCGGCCTGGCATTGGAAGTCACTGGTGGTCGACCTCCTTCTGGCCCCCACGCTGTGGGCTCTGAACCCTTACCCAGCATACGTCGTCTCTCATTGGGTGTCGAGGACTTTTAGGCCTCAAAGATACTATCTCCGCATTATCTCCTGAAGAGATGATATGCAGTCACCGGAGATTTGCCTCGCATTGTTAGTCTGCATGTCGAGAGACTTGTGCGGAATCCCTCACCGTTATTTGATCATCCGAATAGAGAGCTTGCTATCTTGGGCGGGTAACTGACGCGGGGAATGAAGCAAACATGAATGGCATGGGTTAGTTCCTTCGTCGCCATCGGCGGCTGCGAGAGTAGTGGAGGGATCACCCTCTCATGACCAGTCGAGGCAACTGCTACTCCGGGATCTCCCACAATGTAGCAAGGCAAGATCACCAGCTGCAGTATCGAGCTTTTACATCAACACAAGGGAGAGAGCGCAGGCACGGTTTTCCAAACCCCTTAGTTAAGAATTCAACAGCTCCTGTAAACCGATTCTTCACGGCCATAGATATACGTGAGAACTACTTGTATCTTCCGTAGCCATCCCAGACCCCAAATCCGCTTGATTGTTGCCTGCTTCTTTGTGACATCAATTCTGGGAGCTACGCTGACCGGATCTCTCTCTCGGCCTGGAGTTGTTCAGTTGGCCACTTGACCTTTTGACTTGGATTCGGTAACACACAGGTTGGGAATAAGGCGACGACGACGAAGGTTGATGCTGATTTAAGGAAGGCGATGAATGTTGCTCGACTGGTGACTGTGACTTGGCGGAAATATTGAGCATCCAGAATTTCCGTAACCAACTGTCATACCGGCCATGTCTGGGACAGCAACCTACGGCGTTTATCCCTAGTGGACGACTGCTCTCTGGTCTTCCACGTAACAGGGGTATTTAGGATGGTCAGTTTGTCCCTCGACGCCTCTTCTTCTGTGTTCTTACGTCTCTCCACGCATATTCCACAACCCGAAACCCAGGAGTTTCTTCGCCGTAAACGCGTCGTCGTTGACATAAAAGAAAAGTTCTGGCTTTGGTTCTTCTATGAACCCGCAAGCGTCTTATTTCCTGATGGCAAATCACTACTAGCCGCGTTCATTTTCACTCCATATAAGGGACATCAGCAGGATTTATCACGCAATGATCGCATCCGCTTCGTCAAAGTGATGTGCGCATCCCGCCATGCATACGTGACGGACGAGGTTGATGCCGGGAGATATTTCCAGACTACTACTGACCGTGGGTTAGCATGGGTTTTTACAGCTTTTGCGGATCGTTCACCTAAAACCCTGGCATATGTTCAAGAGATAGTCCTTTCTGTGCTCGAGAGGCGTCGCTTCCCTCCGCAGGACTCAATACAAATATTTCTGGACTCTTGTGGCTATCGCTCACAGTGAGTACGCTCAAGAAAAGTGAATATACCAAGTCATCTTTCTCGCTTAGCGATCATAATGCAAGCTGGAGCGCATCGCTAAGTTCACTAAATTCACTCACTTTTTTGACCCAGGAATGAGAGTATCATGGAATGCAAAATCTGTGAAGCCTGATCTCGACAACAAATGCTTCACTTCTCTCTGGCACATATCTCTTGATTCATCCCATAACACTAGGGCTCTGAAACTGAGTCTATGTCTTCGGGACAGAGGTTTGGGTTGCTTGCCCCTCAATCTCGGCGTCGCGCACCACGGGACTATATGATTAAGTTCGGAATTACGCCGCAGCCCCTTCGCAAAAAGACTATAACAAATTCACCTAGTTTATAAGTATAATTTAGGAAATATAATATAGGTATTTTAACTTATACCCTCTACTAGTTAAGGAAAATAATATAAAAACCCTATACGTTCTTACTACTTATAAGCAAACCCTATAAATATTATAAAGTTAGACGCGCGCTATACTAGGGCTAATTATATTAGAGCTAAATAGGCTACTAAGGCTCTTATAGTAATACCCTCGCTAAACCTTCTAGTAAGGTATTATAAAAGCTACTATATAGAATAACTCCTTAACCTAAAAGGTTAACCTTCTAGTAAGCTACTAAAGGTAAAAGCTACTATATAAGATAACTCCTTAATCTAAAAGGTTAACCTTCTAGTAGAGTAAATACTATTATATAAGAGGTAACTCCTTAACTAAAGAGGTCTTTCTTAAGAGGTTCTTATAGCTAGAAGTATAAGAAGCTCTATAAGTAGGGCCTTATACCTTTCCCTCTTCCTTATCCTTATCTCTTAACTATATTAATACTAAACCCTATATATAAATATATTAAGCCTAAGCGAGGTATACCCTTTAGTATAAATAATATAGAGGGGGTTATTAGAGAGTTTAGCCTTAATATAATTAATAAAACCTACTCCTTTATTAACTACTCTATTATATATAGAGAGTATATTATTAATATAGCTCTTAAGAGGGCTTACTTTAATACCCCTATAAGGGACTCTATAAGGTATAATAATATTAGAGCTAAGTAAGTAAACTTAGTAGCGGAAGTTTAGTAGGTTATTATATACCCTATAGAGTAGCCCTTCTTTAAGCAGGTCCTCTATATTACTAAAGCAGAGGTAGCCTAGGTAGCCTAGGCGAATATTAGTAAGTACGGCTTATGCTAATAATATAGAGAGAGCGTTGCTAACAATAGTATAGTTCTAGCGGATCAAGTAGTAATAGAGGCGGTATTTAATAGCAGCGCGGGTAGTATACGAGAGGAAAAGTTAATAGTTTCGTAGTTTAAATAATTAAAAACCACGTTATTATTAATATAAAATTAAAAATCGTGAGGCTATTTAGTAGGGCACGTATAAGTATAGCTATAGTTAGGAAAGTTATAATTATATAACTGAAGGCTATATATTATCAGGAGGCGCGGAGTTAGAAGGTCTGTTACACTTAAGCAGGTAAAATCACTATGCAGTGGCCAGAGGCCACTATATGATTATCCTAGTAGGAACTGAAGATACAAGCCTGATTGGTAAGCGACTCGATATCTTTGAATCTCCTAAGAGCATGCGCCTATCTTCATCACACCGCGCTAGATCTCATAATACCAAAATGGGGAGTCTAGCCAACGGGTGGCACACAAGCGCGCCATAGCTTTGAGGTCAATAGCTAAGTGTAGGACTAGATATAGAACAAATCAGGCTACCAGATAGTTATAACACCTATCACGTGACGTGGGGTGGGTCCCCTGCCAGGGTACCTTCTCCCCTAGCGACCCCTACTTATATAATTAGTCTCTTTAGATATATTATACCTAGCTTTATAGAGAGATATTTATTTACTTACTTTAAGTAGTTCTATATTTATTTATTATTTTATTATAAAGCCTAGCTCTTTATATAGTAATATAACCACCCTTCGCCTTCTATTTTAATTAAACTTCTTCCTAATAAATCCCCTATTATAAGTATTTTATACTATAAGTAAGAAATCTAACCTTAAATATAATTATAAAGTTTAAAACCTTAGTTTTACCCTATTAATAATAGTAATAATAATACTTTTAAATAGAATTATTAAGTCCTAGGCTCTAATAAGTAAGCTTATATTTATAAGTCTATGCTCCTATTCCCCTTTTTACCTAGTCGCTCTAGCTAAGATATAACTAGTATCCCTACTACTTAAGGAGATTTAACCTTAAGTTTATATATTATATATTAGTAAAATAGTCTATTAATAGGGGGCTAATTAGCTAAGAGATACTTAAGGTCGCTTTATATCTAAGGCTATAGTTATAACTATAATAGCTACTATAGCTACTACTATTAAAGCAAACCCCTTAAGCCCTATAGAAAACCTCGTAATATTAATAAACTTACTACTTAGTAGGCTAGTAATATCTATAGCTCCTACTACTTTAATATTATTAATAGTTACTTTAGTATTATTAGTAGTTACTATTACTTTATAAGATATAACTTCTAGTTTAGCTTTATAAGTAACTTTTACTCCTCTAAATATAACTTCTATACTAGATTATATACTAGCCCCTAAGCTAATAATTATAACTCTCCCTTAGCCTCTATTAGTAGTTATACCCTCTTATTAATTATTAGATTCTAACCCTTATAGCCTATGTTTATAAAATAATTAGAACTTAGCTAGTTTTTAGTCTAGAGGGGAAACTATATCTAAACTAATTATATAACTACCTCTAATAATTATAAGGGAAGAATAGTTATTAGTAATAAGTAACCTAGCCTCTTTTAAACCTTCTAAATAGGTATATTATTTTTATAAAAAGACTTAGTTACCTCCTACTTAGTTAGCCCTACTAGCTATATAAGCCCCCTTACTTTCTCTCTTTTAACCTCTCTTCTAACTTATTATTTAACCTTAACCTCTTCCTCTTATATAACTTTAAATAATATTACTAATATCTCCTCTACTAATTATATAAAATAAAGTTACTAAGGAACTATTTACTTATACTATAAGAGCCTATTTAGAGGATATTAGTTTACTACTATTAGTTTTATTACCCTTATTACCCTTAGATATTCCTTTAAGTATCTAATAGTAACTAAGGGGTTTATTTAACTCTATATAGTATTTAATATAATAATTAGATATTACCCTAGATTTATATTTCCTAATATCTAACTCCTCCTTATTACTATCTATAGACTTAGTACTTATTACTACCTTATTAATACCTCTTATATCCCCTAAATAGCTACTTAATTTCCCTAAGCTATATATTAGATATATAACTAATACTACTATCTAACTTAAGAAAATAATAAGTACCTTTCTATAGGGTGCTATATTAGGTTCTAAACCTAGCACTTAAGTCTTAAATAAGCCTACTTAACTAAGGAGTAGCCTAGTCATATATATCTCCTAGCTAGCTACTAATCTAATATTCCTTATTACTAGATATTAATACTTATTAGATATTAGGATCCTCTATATCCTTACTAACTTATAGGATAAGGAGTAATACTTATAACAGAAATAATATATTATTAATAAGTAGGTTAATATAGCTATTAGTACCTTATATAGTTTATTTCCTACTTAGTAAGGGAGTATTAAAGATTTAGCTTAATATAATCTTAATAATAGCTCCTTAATAATCCTCGCTCCTTATTTTAATTAATGACTATAAGTAGTTAACTATATTATAAGAAGCTTAGAAGCTACTAAGGAGGACTCTTAGTCTAAACTAGAAATATCCCCTTTAAAATATTATAAAAGTAAGGAGAGAGCTAACCCCTAGCTATTATTATCTTATATATAATAACTAGTTAGCTCTAAGCTTTAAGGATATTAGTAGCCTATTAAATCTAATATACCTTAGGAATAGATTCTTATACCTTACTAGCCTAATTATATATAAGCTAGACCCTTCCTAGCTAATATATAATTTATTACCTTTCCTTAGTTCTTCTCTTAGATACCCTTCTAAATCTAAGCTTACTCTTAACCTATTTCTATCTAATTCAATACTCCTTCTTACTATCTATTTACTCCTTATTAATTAGAGTAACTAGTTAATTACTATAATAATAAGTATCCTTCTTCCTCTTATATTTAAGAAGATAATCACTTTAGTTATAGTTATAACTAGTAGTATTTATATTTATATAAGTCTTATTTAAATAAAGAGAAGTTAAAACTAGAAATCTTTATCTATTATAACTTAAAGATACTTATATCCTTATATATTAATAAGATTAAATACCTTATAAACTTATATAAATTAGAAACTATTACCTAAGCTATTAGTTATAATATCTTATTAAAAGAGATAGATAGTAGTAAGTCATCTAATTTACTCCCTTGTTATTAATACCTCAAAATAACCTCTAATTTAAACTTATAAAAGACCCTCCTCTTAGAATACTTCTAGAAGGACTACTACGAGGGGTTAGACCCGAGTTTATTTAATAAGAGGTCGCTATAATACTATTTATTTAAGCTAAAGAGAAAAAGGGGAAGTTTTCCTCTTTAGTAGAGATTTCGCTAGTCTATAGGGAATAACTAGGTAGGCCCTAGGTAGCTCCCTAAGGCGGTAAACCTAGGCAGAAGCCTAGGTAGGCTTAACCTAGGCGTAGCCTATAATACTATCCCCCCTCCTAGCTAGTCCCCCCCTAGGCATAAGCTAGGTTACTATTATTATTTATAACTAACTTATACAGGGCTTTATACCTATCTACTATAGTAGTCTCTATAATAGCTTCTATAAGCTCCTAAGTAGGCTCTATATACCCCTCCTACTTAACTAGGACTTCACACCTCTACTCTTAGCTAATTACCTTCTATTACGCTATATATATCTCCTCTATATACTACTTAAATTCGCTATTATTAGCTATAATTAGTAGTAGCTAGGGGTCTATTCTTATCTATATAAGTAAGGGGTCCTCTAGTACCCTCTAGAGGAGGTTTATATAGAACCTCGGGTAGATATTACTAGGTATATCTAACTTAATAATATATAAGGTTAGGATTCCTATTATAATATATTTATAATATAACTATAATAGCTTCTTACTAAGCCTAGGGCTTCTATAGTTAGCTATTAAAAGCTAAACCTTATTACCTACTTAATACTCCTCTATAGGTATTCTATATTAATTTATATTCTCCTCGCTATATTACTAAGTAGCTATAATACTTACTTAGATAAAGTTTATTACTTCCTATAGTCTTATTACTAGGAGGGTAGCTATTATATCCCTAGAGGGGGTCTCCCTTATTATATTATTTATAATAAGTATAGGGTTAGTATAATACTTATATTTTAAAAAGAATAATAAGAGCTTAGTTATACTACTAACCTTATTATAAAGCGCTAGCTAAGTAATAAGTAAGAGCTACCCCTAGTTATCCTATACCTAGGTTATAAACGCCTATAGGATAGCTTATATCTCCTAGTTCTACTTCTTAGTATTACTATTAATCTATAAGTAGTATATAGTACTTAATAGCCTCCTTATATTAATAAGGTAATAGAATTTAGCTTAGAAGTAGCTTACCTAATTAGACCCTTAATTACTAATAATATTATATAGGAATTTATAGAACTAGAAGTAAGAGGTAAGGAACTAGTAAGTATAAGCTTCTACCTCTATAATACCTATCTCCTTTAGTATTACTAACTTACCTAGCTTATTTACTATAACTTATAAGTATTAGTTAGCGTTATCCTTTATAAGTAGTAAGTCTATAATAAAGTCTATTAAGAAGTCTAAGTATAAGTAAGTAAGTACTAGTAGGGGCTTTAGAAAGCCCCTCTTAGCTTACCTCTAGATATATATCCCTCTATAAATATTATAATTCCTTATAAATCTCTATACTATTTATAATTATCCTAGCTAGTAGAACTACTAGCTTACTATTTCTAGCGTGCTATTATAGCCTAAGTAAGTAGTTATACTTAAGTTATAGCTCTACTAAATAATCTTTATATAGAGCTCGCTTAGTAGGTTATTATTATTCTCCCCGCTAGGTACTTATAGCCTCACTCTAAATATTAGCTTTCTCTAATTATTAATATTATACTTATTAATTTAAACCTTAGCCTTGATATTTAATAAGAAGCTCTAAAGCTAGTAAGTAACTATATAATATATAGCTTTATATCTTATATCCTTCTTTATAGTTTCTAGTTATAGTACTTATAGTTTAAGGTTACTATTAAAGACTATAATATCTAGGATATTAATATAGCTCTTCTAACTTCTCCTTACTAAGGGGCTAGCTATAAGGTTCCTATAGGGGTAGGTATAGTCTAGTATTAGCTATAAGACCCTCCCCTACTTCTACTTATTATCCTACCCTCGTAGTATATCCTATTCTCTCTAAGAGAGGGTATTAGGAGCTATTACTTCTTTATTAAAGTAGTATTTAATAGTAAAGTTATACTAGGATAGCTCCTCTACTTATTAGCTCTAGCGCTCTATAAGGTACTATTTCTTTATAAAGTATTTAAGCCCTAAGTAATTAGTTAATACCTTAAAAGTAGTTATATTATATAGCTCTACCCTCTATATATATAAGTAAGAAAAAACTACTAAGAGCTCCTTATTATAAATAAGATAGTTATATTCTATAGGTAAGAGCTTTTATAACTAGAATGCTATAGGATACTAAGTACCCTCTAGGTTAACTTATAAGAATACCCCTCTTAATATAAATCCTAAATAATTAGTTTTAAAAATAATCTTATCTTCTAGGTTAAATTAGTAAAATACTAGCTAGGTATTAAAAAGCTACTTAAGCTATAAGAAGGCTCGTTCTTAGTTATCTCCCTACTAGAATATTATATTCCTTCTAATAAGTAGTATACGTAGTTTAATAATATCTCTATATTTTAATATAAATATATTATAATAGTTTATAAACCCTAGGAAGCTCTAAACCCCTTTTAGTGAGGTAGGGGGTAACTAATTAGTAATTACTTAGAGTTTCTTAGGGTTATAAGAAAGACCCTCTCTTATTATTATAATAAACCTTATATATTTAACCCTCTTTACTAAGAACTTATACTATATAGGGTTAAGGTTTAGCCCTATATCTACTAGCCTCTAGAAGACCTCCTAGACCTTCCTCTTATAGTCTTCTTTATTTTATTAGAATAAATTAATATATTAATTATATAAGTAGTAATAAAGTTATTAAGGAAGTCTTATAGGGTACTATTAATATACTACTAGAGGCCTCTGGCTACTGCATAGTGATTTTACCTACTTAAGTGCAATAGACCTTCTAACTCCGCGCCTCCTGATGATATATAGCCTTTAGTCACGTGATCCTTTCCTAACTATAGCTATACTTATACGTACCTATTAATAGCCTCACGATCTTTAACTTTATATTAATAATAACGTGGTTTTTAATTATATAAACTATAAAACTATCGACTTTTCCTCTCGCATACTACCTACGCTGCTATTAAATACTGCCTCTATTACCGCTTTATCTACTAGAAGTTATTACTATCTTTATAACTATGCTATCGTTAGTAACGCTCTCTCTATATTATAGTTAGCGCAAGCTATACTTACTAACGTTCCCCTAAGGGGCCTAGGCTACCTCTACTTTAATAGTATAGAGGACCTGCTCGAAGAAGGGATACTCTATAAGGTATATAATAACCCGCTTAGCTTCTATTACTAAGTCCGCTTACTTAGCTATAATATAATAGTAAGTATCCCCTCTAAGGGTATTAATAAGAGCCCTCTTAAGGGCTATATTAATAATATACTCTCTATATATAATAAAGTAGTTAAAAAAGGAGTAGGTTTTATTAATTATATTAATATTAAACTCTCTAGCGAGCTCTTGCGTATTATTAGTATTAAAGGGTATACCTCGCGCAGGTTTAGCGTTTTTATATACGGGGTCTAGTACTAATATAGTTAAGGATTTATTATAGGTTATAGGGATAAGGATAAAGAAGAGGGAGAGGTATAAGGCCCTACTTATAATAGTAGAGCTTCTTATACTTCTAGCTATAAGAACCTCTTAGGAAAGACCTCTTTAGTTAAGGAGTTACCTCTAATATAGTAGCGTTTATAGCACCTTTAATACCTTACTAGAGCAGCAGCAGAGCTTCTTATGCTTCTAGCTATGAGAACCTCTTAGGAAAGACCTCTTTAGTTAAGGAGTCACCTCTCGTATAGTAGCGTTCACCTTGCTAGAAGGTCGACCTTTTGGGTTAAGGAGTTATCTTATATAGTGGCTTTCGCAGCACCTTACTAGAAGGTTTAGCGAGGGCGTTTCTAGGCTATGAGAGCCTTAGTAGCCTGTTTAGCTCTAATATAATTAGCCCTAGTGCGGCGCGTATCCGACTTTATATAAGGGTTTACTTATAAGTAGTAGGAACGTATAGGGTTCCTATATTATTTTCCTTAACTAGTAGAGGGTATAGGTTAAAATACTTATATAGTATTTCCCGAATTATACTTGCAAACTAGGTGAATTTGTTATAGTCTTTTTGCGAAGGGGCTGCGGCGTAATTCCGAGCTTAATACCTTACTAGAAGGTTAACCTTTTAGGTTAAGGAGTTATCTTATATAATAGCTTTTATAGCACCTTTAGCACCTTACTAGAAGGTTAACCTTTTAGGTTAAGGAGTTATCTTATATAGTAGCTTTCGCAGCACCTTACTAGAAGGTTTAGCGAGGGCGTTTCTAGGCTATAAGAGCCTTAGTAGCCTGTTTAGCTCTAATATAATTAGCCCTAGTGCGGCACGCGTCCGACTTTATATAAGAGTTTACTTATAAGTAATAGGAACGTATAGGGCTCTTATATTATTTTCCTTAACTAGTAGAGGGTATAGGTTAAAATACCTATATAGTATTTCCTAAATTATACCTACGAACTAAGTGAATTTATTATAGTCTTTTTGTAAAGGGGCTGCGGCGTAATTCCGAACTCAATATACTACTAGAAGCTAGTAGGGGTACTAATTAAGCTAAATACGTAAACTACTTATTTAAATAACCTATACTAAGTATAAAATATAATTCTCTCTTAGTGCTCCTCTATTACTCTTAACTTATAAAAAGCTATTATTATATCTAGCTTAATATATTATCTAGTTATACTTGCCTAGCGTAGTATCTTAGAGATTAGTAAGAGGGGGTAGTAATCTTCCTTAGTAATTATATTAAGAGCCCTATAATTAATATAGAAGGGAATCCCCCCCCCCCCCCCCCCCCCCTAGCTTCCTTATAAAAAGTACTAGTACCCTAGTAAATAAGCTACTAGGCTTTATAAACCCCTTATCTAGGAGGTCTTATAGGGTCTTTTTTAGTATTAGTAGCTCTTTTCTTAATATATTATAGAGGGGGCCCTAAGGGAGTAGTAGCTCCTTTCTATCTAGTTCTAATATAAGGTTAATTTAGTAATTTACTCCTAGTCGCCTAAGGGGTAGTAAATAAGCCTTATTAGGGTTAAATAGGTTAGGAAACTCTTTTAAAACCTAGCTTAGTAGATAGTATTATTAATCCTTCTTTAGTTCTAGGTTTAAAGCTTTCTTAATATTAGCTAAGCTAATAGCTTATACTAATACCTCTATAATACCCTCCTAGTACTTACCCTATTATCTCGCTAGGTATTAGTAAATTATAGAGAATAAGGGTATATTAAGGAACCTTATAGCCCTTATTTCCTTTATAAAGGGCGTTTCTTCTTAATTTTTTAGGTATAGCCTAACTTATCCCTACTTATAATATACTTAGTAAGCTATAGTATTATAAATAACCTAGTTCTATTCTATCTAAGGGCGCCCTAAAAGGATATTAAGGTCTAGGCTATTAACTATATATATATAAATATACTAAGTATAACTACTTATTTCTAGGTTACACGCTACTATACCTAGCGCGTTACCTAGTAATAATCTACTAAGTATATACCCCCTTATAAGTTAGTATCTCTTCTTAATATATAAAAAGTAAAGGCGTTAAGCTAGGGAAAAGTTAATTATTATATAAGTATTACTCCTAGTATTTACTAGGGTATAAACTAGATATCTTTTATTAACTCTAACTTAAATAATAATAAGCTTATTATTAGCTAGTTATTCTTATTTATATTCTTTCTAACCTAATATCTCCTCCTTAGTAAGCTCTAGGGCTTAATTTTACTCTAGAGTTAGTTTTTTCCTAACTTCTTATCTTCCTCTAAGGAGTTAATTATTACCTAGTAATTACTTATAACCTTATAATATATTAGTTCTTTTTTTAAGGTTTTTATTTTTATAACCCTAGGTAGCTAGTCCTCTTTACTAGGGTAGCGCTAAGCGATATAACCTCTAACTCTATAAGTATAGTAGGTATAAGAGTCCCTTATACCCTTTTAAAGCTATTAGTATTATACTAGGGAGGTACCTAAGGGGGACCTAGAGTTTTAGTAGTTATAGTATCTTACCTCCTTAACTTATAAGATATATATAGCTCTAGTTATATAAATATCCCCCTTAGTATCCTTAGTAATAAGTTTCTAATAAGTTACTTAGTAGTTACTAGAGACCTTCTAGCGCTCTATCTTCTATATAATACTCTAGACCTTTAAAAGCTAGCTACTATAATTAGCTAGTAAGTTAATAGCAATTAGCTAATCCCTTAGCTTAGGGGTAAGGGAGGCTTTTAGAAATAAGATCTAGACTTAATTAAGCTAGTTTATACTATTTATATTAGCTAGTATTTACTTAAATCTTAGTAAGAAGGTTATTAGGGGCTTATTCTCTTTCTACTAGAGGGTTTATAGTTAGGTTATAACTTATAACTAGATATTTAGGTCCTTATATATCTAGTCTAGGTAGGCTATAAAGTCCTTAGGGTTATATTTTCCCTCGCCCCCCCTAGCTCTATAAAAAGTAGAGACTACCTATTAGGGTATAGTATCTAAGTAGGAGTTAATAAGGTATTATACCTCTATATCTATGATATAGAACGCCCTATTTATAGTAATCCTATACCTTATTTATTATACCTAGGTAATATATTCCTTCTACTTACTTAAAAACTTTAGGAGTAGGGGTGGTAGCTTCTAGTATATTATACTAGGTATTACTAATACCTTACTAATAGTACTTATAAGGGTTTATATAGCTATATATTAGCTATTCCCCTACTTAACCTCCTATAACTATTACTAGACGGACTCTATTACTACTACTAAATTAGCTTGCAATAGCTTATCTCGAGTTTTAGCTATATTATTATTAACTATCTTACTAATTAGTAGGGAGTAGTATTTGAATTATTATTATTATTATAGTAATAAGCTTAAATATATAAGGGGTTAGACCTAAGTTTATTTTATATGAGGTTATTATAATACTATTTATTTAAGCTAAAGAGGAAAAGGGGAAGTTTTCCTCTTTAGTAGAGATTTCGCTAGTCTATAGGGAATAACTAGGTAGGCCCTAGGTAGCTCCCTAAGGCGATGAACCTGGGCAGAAGCCTAGGTAGGCTTAACCCGGGCGTAGCTTATAACAACTACGGAGCTATACTTATTAAAGCTAATTAATATAAGTATATATTTATAAGTAAAAATATATTACTATTATAGATATATATTAATAAGAAGATCTAGTTATATAATAAGGTAGGTAAATATAATAAAAATAGTTAGTATTAATATATTATATTAATTATAGACCTAGACCTAGGCGCCCTTATCTACTTAAGTAGCTATAATACTCTCTAGGACCTAAAGTTATAAATCGCTACTAAAGAGTATATTATATAAGCTAGTTAGAAGTATAACTATAACCTCGAAGAGTAGATTTAAAAGTAACTAGATGCTATAGATAATTATAAATATTATAGCTGTAATAATTAACCTCGTAAAGATTATTAGAACTACTATAGCTAATACTATAGTAATTACTACTAGGACCGCTATTAAGACTAATACTAAGATTAATATCCTAGATATAACTATAACCCTTATAACTAATAATATAATAACTTCTATCCTCGCTATAGAGATAACTAAGACTCTTATTCTAGAAACTTATAGGAATAACGCGATAAGCCTCGCAACTTATAGAACTATTATAACTATAATAAATCTACTAAAGATAAACCTAATTAGCCTACGGATAGATAAGCCTTAGACCCTACTTATCATAACTAATAAGAATAGAATAAGGGTCACTAATTATATAGCTATAATATAGACTACTCTACCTATTTTAAATACTATTCTAATAGTAAATAATTTTACGCCTAGTTAAAGCTTATATTACTATAAGATATCCTTATAAGTATGTACTATTTAAATTTATATCGCCTTATATAAGTCTTTATTAGGATAACTATAACTCCTATAACTCCTTATTAGACTCGGAGTTTTTAAACTCCATTAGTAACTACTAATTTTAAAGCACGTTTCGCTATAACTATACTATAAAGATATCCTTATTACTAATATAGTATATATTAAGGCTAAATATAGCTAGAAGTCTTCTATAATCATACTAAAGGCTACTTATAGCACTAGAGAACTAGAACCTATATTAAGTTCGGAATTACGCCGTAGCCCCTTCGTAAAAAGACTATAATAAATTCACCTAGTTCGTAAGTATAATTCAGGAAATACTATATAGGTATTTTAACCTATACCCTCTACTAGTTAAGGAAAATAATATAGGAACACTATATATTCCTATTACTTATAAGTAAACCCTCTAAATATTACTATATAAAGTTAGACGCGCGCTATACTAGGGCTAATTATATTAGAGCTAAACGGGCTACTAAGGCTCTCGTAATAACGCCCTCGCTAAACCTTCTAGTAAGGTAAAAGCTACTATACGAGATAACTCCTTAACCTAAAAGGTCGACCTTCTAGCAAGGTAAACGCTACTATATAAGAGGTAACTCCTTAACTAAAGAGGTCTTTCCTAAGAGGTTCTTATTGAGTTCGGAATTACGCCGCAGCCCCTTCGCAAAAAGACTATAATAAATTCACCTAGTTCGTAAGTATGATTTAGGAAATACTATATAAGTATTTTAACTTATACCCTCTACTAGTTAAAGAAAATAATATAAAAACCCTATACGTTCCTATTACTCGTAAGTAAACCCTTATATAAAGTCGGATGCGCGCTGCACTAGGGCTAATTATATCGGAGCCGAACGGGCTACTAAGGCTCTCGTGGCAACGCCCTCGCTAAACCTTCTAGCAAGGTGAAAGCTACTATACGAGGAGGTTCTTATAGCTAGAAGTATAAGAAGCTCTATAAGCAGGGCCTTATACCTCTCCCTCTTTCTTATCCTTATCCCTTAACTATATTAGCACTAGACCTTATATATAAATACGCTAAGCCTAAGCGAGGTATACCCTTTAATATAAATAATATAGAGGGGGTTACTAGAGAGTTTAGTCTTAATATAATTAATAAAACCCGCTCCTTTATTAACTACTCTACTATATATAGAGAGTATATTATTAGTATAGCCCTTAAGAGGGCTTACCTTAATACCCCTATAGGGAACTCTATAAGGTATAATAATATTAGAGCTAAGTAAGTAAACTTAGTAATAGAAGTCTAGTAGGTTATTATATACCCTATAGAGTAGCTCTTCTTTAAGCAGGTCCTCTATATAGAGTAGCTCTTCTTTAAGCAGGTCCTCTATATTACTAAGGTAGAGGCAGCCTAGGTAGCCTAGGCGAATATTAGTAAGTATAGCTTGCGCTAATTATAATATAGAGAGAGCGTTACTAATAATAGTATAGCTAGCGGACGAAGCAGTAATAGAGGCGGTATTAGCAGCGCGGGTAGTATATAAGAGGAAAAGTTAATAGTTTCATAGTTTAAATAATTAAAAACCACGTTATTATTAATATAAAGTTAAAGATCGTGAGGCTATAGGTATATATAAGTGCGGCTATGGTTAGGAGAGGATCACGTAACTAAAGGCTATATATTATTAGGAGGCGCGGAGTTAGAAGGTCTATTATACTTAAGCAGGTAAAATTACTATATAGTGGCTAGAGGCCCTAGAACCTATATTAATTATATATTAAATACCTTAACTAACATCTAGCCCCTATTAGATATAAATATAATAAACCTAGTATAATATAAAGCGAATAACACTATCCTATAGCTTATTACCCCTACTTTAGAGCTTTCCCTAGAAAGTTCTATATTATAAGTAGAGAATAAATAGGTCGCTATTAGTATCCTACTTATAATTAATAAGGCCTTAGATTAATTAGATATTAAATATATAACCTAAATTCCCTCTTATACTTATACTAAAACCTATATATCCTTTGTTATGAATAGTATATCCTACTAATTTAACTCCTACTCCTACCTTAAGGTAGTTATCTATACTCTATTTAGTTACTAACATATAGCTCTACTAGATACCTACTTAGCCCTATTGCTAATTGAATAGAAGTTAGTAGATTGATATTACTTAAATATTAATATTAAACCTTATAAACCCTTCTAACTTAGAGGTATTAGATAAAGAGGATCCTTAATTTCCTCTATAGCTACTATTCCTATTATTTTATAAGGGCTAGATTGCTTTATCCTTAGTATTAATAAGAGGGTATATATTGCTAATATAATATCTTATAAATTTATCCTTAGAGAACATTTCCTATATAAGCACGCCCTTTATATCTATTAGAGCAACCTATATAAAAATAACTACCTAGTTATAAATACTAGTAACTCTATGCCTATTACCTTAATTACCCCTCGTTAACCTTTATAATAATAATAAGTATAAGTATGCGCAGATCGGGACTATATCCTTCCCCCTAGTTATAGGTTTAATATACTAATTTAATATTAAGCACTACTAGTTACTCCCTATAGCTATATTATATAACCTTATACTTTCTCTAACTTTCTTATAGATCCTTATTACACGCTATTATTACTAGTTAGGACTACGCTATTCCCGTCTTAAATTTTAGCTTAATACCTATAGTAATCTATAATGGATAGCGCCTAGGGTCGTTATAATATATTAACATTACCTTATCTATAGATACTAGAAAGGGCTAGAACTAATAGAAACTAGAAAGACAACAAATAACATAACTCTACCTATAAATAAATAAGAATATTAAAAACAGACTTAAAAGATATATAAAATAATTTATAAATCTTATTAAAAGAGATTATCTAAATTAGGTACGAATTCGCTAAGAAAATACTAGAAAACGAGGTATATAATTATTAAGGTACTAGTTATAATAATATATAAATAATACTAAAGTCCGCTATACTCCTCTCCTCTACGCTCTACTCTATAGTCTTCTTATAATAAGTCTATACGCTAAGGAGGCTTTTTAAGAAGCTATATAGTAAAGTCTATCTTATTCTATCCTAATTATCCCCTTAAGACTCTTTATAATATTATAGAGGAGAGTCTTAAAAAATAAATAAAATTACTTTATAGAAATAGTAAATAAACTTTATTTATAGATCTATTTTATTAATAATATCTTCTAAGTAAGCGATCTTATTATTAAAAAGGTCCCTTAGGTTTAACTATCTTCTATTATAAGTTATATCTTAATAATAGCTTTATTACCTCTTCCTCTTTATTATACTTCTTATCCTACTCTAACCCTTAATATAGCTAAAACTACCTACCTTATTCTATTAAGTATAAGAAGTTATAATAATACGCTCCCTTAGGTATATTCTATTTAATCTAGTCCTATTAGTTAACCCTCTACTAGATATAATCCTTATAACTATAGTTACGCTTATTTAAAAGATTAGGTCGCTTAGTATATAATAGTATATCTATAAGTATAGTTCTTAGGCGTAGCTTAATAGGTATACTACGACTTAGTATTTATAAAACTTATAACTAAAGCTAATATCTAAGGTATCTAAGCTTATTATTTAGTATTTTAAATAAAGTAGACCTAGATAATACTAATAATTTATAAATAAGTTAAGGAATATTCGCTATAGGAGATAGTATAACGTTATTATTATTTCTAAAGTCTATTACGTTACTATCTATAGGTAAAGGAATAGGAGGGTATAGAGAGAAGAAAGATACTTTCTTAAAGTCTTCTTAGCTTAATAAGGTATCTTATAGAGCTATACTACTATTAATAGTTAAGTTATAGAACTCCGCGGTAATTATAGATATATATTAGCTAACTAAAGGGGATCTTAGAGACTTCCGCTATTAAGTCTTTATCTATACCTCCGCTGCTTTCCTCGCTAGATCGTAGGAGACGAAGGTCTTTTAGCGCATAGTAGCTATATATAGCTTATTTATTTAATCCTAAGGTAGTTATAATATAGTACCCTATATCTACTATAAAGAGCGGGCCTATACTACTAGGAACCCTACGACTAGTATTTATATCTATAAACTATACTTTAAATATATCTCTATACTAGATACTCCTTATACTAACTACTTCTTCTATAAATCTTAAGAGAGTTACTTA
Source organism: Colletotrichum ledebouriae (assembly GCA_036785755.1). Classification (NCBI taxonomy): domain Eukaryota; kingdom Fungi; phylum Ascomycota; class Sordariomycetes; order Glomerellales; family Glomerellaceae; genus Colletotrichum; species Colletotrichum ledebouriae. The sequence continues at coordinate 6,072 of JAVHLU010000858.1, read as the reverse complement.
TATAATAATCTAAGTATCTATAAACGCTATAAGTATAGAATTAAGTATAATAATAAGGTAAGGAGGAGTAGAGAGTTTAATAGTATTAAGGAGATCCTATAGTCCTAAATCCTAGTAAATACTATAATTATAGCTATAGCTGAGTTTAACTTCTCGCTCTTTTATAATAAATATTATTAATAAGCCTAGGAATATTACCCTAAGGCTAGGTTTATATACTCTTATTACTCTTTTATAATAAAGCTACTTCTAGAGTTTAACCTTATAGAAATTATAAATTACTTAGGGCTTTATATTATAAATTAAAATAGGAAAATAGGATTTCTAGATATATTTATATAATATAAGGGGGGAGGTAAAAAGAAAAAAAAAGGGATAAGAAGCTAGTTTAGTTATAATAAGAAATCGAGGTAAATAATATATAAATAGGTTTATAAAGCTAAAGTTAAAGTATATCTAAGTATAAAATTAATATAATCCCCTTTATAAGTATCCTTCTTTTTCTCTTTAGTAGTAGATAATATAATATTAGTAATAGCTTTTTCTAAGAAGGGGGGGGGGTAGTAAGAAGGGTCTACTAATATCCCCCCTAGGGGCTAATAACTATGATTTTAATACCCTCTTTTCCCCTTCTCTTCTTCTCTCTTATCTTTAGGTTATTAATCTGATATTTATTTAGTAAGAGGGGGCTTTAGTATTATTACTAAAAGGTTAAGGGTCTTATACTTCCCTAGGCTTAATAACCCTACTATAATTACTAATAAATATTAAAGTTGTCTAGGCTATTATTATATTAAATAATAATAAAGAAGCATACTCAAATAAGTAGGGAGCTATTAATACTATCTCTTACTCTTATCCCTAAAGTTTAGGAATATTATCCCTAGAATCTTAAACTTTTAAATAAAGAGATAAAAAGAATGAAAAATAGAAATAAGTCTATAAATTATTAATTAAAATAAGTTATAATAAAATAAACCTTATTAAGTTCGGAATTACGCCGCAGCCCCTTTGTAAAAAGACTATAACAAATTCACCTAGTTTATAAGCATAATTCGGGAAACACTATATAGGTATTTTAACCTATACCTTCTACTAGTTAAGGAAAATAATATAGGAACCCTATATATTCCTACTACTTATAAGTAAACCCTTATATAAAGTCGGACGCGCGCCGCACTAGGGCTAATTATATTAGAGCTAAACGGGCTACTAAGGCTCGTATAGCAACGCCCTCGCTAAACCTTCTAGCAAGGTACTACAAAAGCTACTATATAAGATAACTACTTAACCTAAAAGGTTAACCTTCTAGTAAGGTACTAAAGGTATTATAAATACTACTATACGAGAGGTAACTCCTTAACTAGAGAGGTCTTTCCTAAGAGGTTCTTATAGCTAGAAGTATAAGAAGCTCTACTACTACGAGCAGGGCCTTATACCTCTCTCTTATCCTTATCCTTATCCCTATAACCCATGATAAATCCTATTATATCTTAACTATATTAGCACTAGACCCCGTATATAAATACGCTAAGCCTAAGCAAGGCATCCCCTTTAGTATAAATAACATGGAGGGGATCGCTAGAGAGTTTAGCCTTAATATAATTAATAAAACCCGCTCCTTTATTAACTACTCTGCTATATATAGAGAGCGTATTATTAGTATAGCCCTTAAAAGGGCTTACTTTAATACCCCTATAGGGGACTCTATAAGGCGTAATAGTATTAGAGCTAAGTAAGTAAACTTAGTAGTAGAAGTTTAGTAGGTTATTATATACCCTATAGAGTAGCCCTTCTTTAAGCAGGTCCTCTATATTACTAAGGTAGAGGTAGCCTAGGTAGCCTAAGCCTATTAGAGCTAAAACGTTAGTAAGTATAGCTTATGCTAACTGCTTTAATATAGAGAGAGCGTTACTAACGATAGCATAGTAAAGATAGTAACGACTTCTAGCGGACGAAGCAGTAATAGAGGTGGTATTAGCAGCGCGGGTAGTATATAAGAGGAAAAGTTAATAGTTTTATAGTCTATTAAATAATTAAAAACCACGTTATTATTAATATAAAGTTAAAGATCGTGAGGCTATAGGTATATATAAGTGCGGCTATGGTTAGGAGAGGATCACGTAACTAAAGGCTATATATTATTAGGAGGCGCGGAGTTAGAAGGTCTATTGCACTTAAGCAAGTAAAATCACTATGCAGTGGCCAGAGGCTTAAAATAAACCTTATATATCCTCGAGATCCTCTATCTTAATATGCTCCTTCTCCTTCTCCTTTATTATCTTAGGAATCTTAATAACTAGCTATTATTTAGCTTTTAAAGCTTTAATTACTTTCTCTAAATCCTTTAAGTATTACTTTAATCTTATTATTAATTATAATAAATCCTCTCTTTTCTCCTAATTATTTTCCCTAAGTATTATAAGTTCCTCCTCCTCTTTCTTAGGTATAAAATTATTATACTCTTTATTCCCTAGCGCTAAGAAGACTTTTACTAGGTTTCTTTTTAAATTAGATCTCTAAATATCTAAATAACTTAGCTCTTAATACCCTTTAGGAGCTTAAATAAATTTATAAATATAATTCTTACTAAATATCTTTCTAATAACCTTATTATCTACTAATATTACTAATTAATATAATAGAGTATTTAGAGCTTATAATAGGATATAAAAAGGGCTTTACTATTAGTAATTAAGCTTTTTAATAGATAATTTATTAATAGAACCCTTAATATTAAATACTAGTATTAAATTACCTACCTCTAGCCTCTCCTTCCTTATAGTTCTCTTATATTAACTATTATAATATTCTATAGTTTTCTTATATTAACTATTAATTATCTTTTTAGCTTATTTTCTATTCTTATTAAATTATAAGAAAGCCTATAGATATATTTAAACCTCCTCTTCTTTTATTATTATTAAATCCTAATTAAATACCCTCTAGGTTAGTATTAGAGTCTCTATAGGAGTAATAGGTTTAAATTTATATAAAAGATAGAAAGGGCTAAAGCTAGTTAAAATATAAATATTTAATTAGTTTATAAGTAAGGTAATAAGAAGGTATAGTTAAGGGTTAATATCTCTCTCTCCTCTAGTTTATATTAATAATATATAAGTAATTAGCTAATAACTAGTCTTAACTACTCTATTAGCCTTTAGGTTATATATAGATATTACCTTCCTCCTTATATTATATTTCTTATTAAACTTAATAATAATATCCTTTTTCTCTAGGCCTCTATTAATAATATATTTATTATATAATTTATAGTAATAAATAATTTGTTCCTAAATAAACTTTATAATTTTAGCTAAAGTTGCTCTCTTAAGCTAGTAGGCTTTAGGCTATCCTATTAATAGATCCCATACTTTAATAAGGTACTACTTACCTACTCTCTATATATCTAATAAGATCCTTATAAAAAGTAATACCTTTAGGGAGCTATAGGTTCTTATATTATCTATATATTAAGCTCTCCTCTTTTAATAATTAAGGTAACTTTTTAGGGATTTACTAATCTCTATATATATATAAGCCTAGATATAGTAATTAGATAGTCTTCTAGCTATAGCTTACTTACCTTAATAACTACCCTCTTTATAAGCTTTTATAATTAGCTTCTTCTATTACTTAGGATTATTAATAACTTATTATAATAATAGATTTTAATTTATTAGTCTAGTAAAAAGTAAGTAATTCTAAATATAATAATCTAATACCCTAGTCTTAAAGTTATAATACCTTACTAATTAAAGTCCTAGAAGGCGTCTTTATATTATTAAATAATAAGCGATTTATTAAGAATATATTAAATAGGTTTATAAATTATTAAGAAGTATATCTAGGATATTTATTATATTACTAATAACCTCTATATTTCCTATTAAGACCTCCTCTATATATTACTTATTATTATAATATTAAGCTTAATTAAAAAAGGAACTAGCTTTTATATCTATAAAGAAAATCTATAAATTGATCTAGGAGTTAATCTCCCCCTTAGCTTCCTTATTAATAATATTAGAAAGTCCCTAGGGTTTTTATAATAAGCTATTTATTATTATATTCTAAGTATTATAAATATATTATATTTTAAAGTTAAATATTTAAATCTATATAATCTAGTAAATAATAAAAGCTCATAAGAGGCTAATAACTACTCTATTAAGCTATATAACTAATATCTAAGTATTTATCTCTAGGATAAAGTATTATCTATATAAATACTTATTTACCCTCTTTAAAGCTTTTAGAATATTATATAATTCCTTTTTCTTAGTATTATATAATAGCTCTAGTTCTAACTAAGTACTACTCTTAAAGTAAGAGACTACGCGCTAGTTATTAATAAATTATCCTAGGACTCCGCCCTATCCTATATTACTAGTATTAAATATAAAGTAGATATCCCCTCCTTTAGGGCTATAGTTTATAGTAATAAGAATTAGGGCCCTTATTAGTATTATCTTTAAGGTATCTATAGCTATTTATTACTTCTTCTCCTAGCTAAATAAGGTATCCTTTTTAAATAAGTTAGTAAGTAGCTTTATAATAATAGAGTAGTCCTTTACCTAGGATTTATAGAACGTTATAATCCTAAGGAAAGCCCTTAAATCTATTAAATTAGTATAAGTAGCCTATTTATAGATCTTAACTATCTTCGCTTCCTCTAGATAATACCTATTAATATTATAAATATAGATAATAAGTATTACTACTTCCTAGGCTTATTATAACTTAACTACTACTACTATATACTCTACTAGCTCTAAATTAACTAGGATCTTATTAATATTCTATAAATATTCTAAAATAAATCTATAAATCCCTAGATAAGACTTAATCTCTTCTTTATTATATTATAAAGTTAGTCCTTTAATAGCGGTATTATTAAGGAAGGCTTTATAGTAGCTAGGGATAAAGTTATATAGGATTCTAATTATAACTTATATAAACTAAGTAATTAAGTTTATTACTCCTTAAGGTAATATATATATCCGTAGTAGTTTAATAAGTAATATAAATATTATTAAGTCTCTACTTATAGGGTCTAAGGGGACTTAGTTATATCCTAAGAAGAAGTCTAGTAGTAATAATAGTTAATATATACTAAGGCCTTCGAAAGAATTATCTACTAAACGGGTTAGTACTATGTCTTATATTATAACTACGTTTATCTTAGTTACTAAGTTAATAAGCCTTATCTTACTATCTGTCTTTTATATAAGGAAGAATAGATTATTAAGTTCGGAATTACACCGCAGCCCCTTCGCAAACAGACTATAACAAATTCACCTCGTTCGTAAGTATAATTTGGGAAATACTATATAAGTATTTTAACCTATACCCTCTACTAGTTAAGAAAAATAATATAGAAACCCTATATATTCCTACTACTTATAAGGAAACCCTCTAAATATTACTATATAAAGCTAGACGCGCGTTATACTAGGGCTAATTATATTAGAGCTAAACGGGCTACTAAGGCTCTCGTAGTAACGCCCTCGCTAAACCTTCTAATAAGGTAAAAGCTACTATATTAGATAACTCCTTAACCTAAAAGGTCGACCTTCTAGCAAGATACTAAAGGTAAAAGCTACTATATGAGATAACTCCTTAACCCAAAAGGTCGACCTTCTAGCAAGGTGCTGCGAATGCTACTATATAAGAGGTAACTCCTTAGGCTATATACTATTAGGAGGCGCGGAGTTAGAAGGTCTGTTGCACTTAAGCAGGTAAAATCTGTAAGAATAGGTATATAAGTAGCTAAAGGGGCGGTAAAACAGCCTGAATAATAGATATTAATAGGCTGAGTAATATGGTGATAAAAGCTAATAAATTTGAGCATAAGGAGGTATTTTTCCTGGAATCAATTGATAGTATTATTGATAATATTGTTGATAATATTGTTGTTGATGTTGTTATTAATTCTAAGTTATAAATCCTGCCCTCACGAAGTAAGGGGTAAGATATTCTGAAACGTAACTGCAAAGCAGTAGCTTATTAAGCAGAAATCGCGCTCGGATCACTATGTGGTCCGTGCGCAATTTCTGTATATTTATAGCT